>JANAVB010006599.1:35415545-35635545 GCA_029216955.1 Iris pallida
ATACATCCGTTGTTCAATCCACCACGTCCCGATGACCCTAACACTTACGACGATCGCTTATTCGTATCACTAGAAGCCTCCAATGAATGGTTTAGCGATTTTAGAACTCGTCCTGTGTTTGGGGGTCATCCGATCAACTTCACTATTTTTGCTCAATATGAGTCATTATTCCGTGACCTCTGTTTGGATGAACTTGTTGCTTCAAATTCTGTTATTTACCATAGTGCAATTCAAATGTTCTATTGTAATATGACTCACGATGCAACCCACATCTACTCACGGGTTGCTGGTATTAGCATTGCTTTCAATGAATCTGAGTTGGGAGACTATCTTGCTCTTCCTGATCTTGATGTATGGGACAAGCTTGTGGAGGCACGTCAACTCCAATTTGTTGACGGTACTTCCCTTGAAGGATTCAAGGAGGACTTATGTGCTCCTAACGTTAGTCCTCGCAAGCTAAAGGCCAAACATCTGACTCCTTACTTTTATGAACTTCATCGCATTGTGTTCAACACCATTGCCCAAGGCTGGCTCAACCGATGAAGTCACTTATCTTGAAATCTGCCTTATACCATCTTCACTATCGTATTCCATTTAACTTTCCTCGAACTTTGATGGATTGGATGATCAACTGTCGGAAGAAACCAAGAGCATTGGTTTATCCTCTCTATCTTCCTTTAGTCTGTCGTGCTTTCATTATTCCAATTCATGAGTGTCCATTCTTGCCTGCACCTGCCTTTTTATCCAAGGCAAGACGCCTTCAGCCTGTAGCTGCTTCTGAGTCATCTGAGCACTCTGCTGATGAGGAGCCTGACGCTCCTCCACTCGGTCAGGATGCCCCTCCTCCTCCTGCCACCCTGGAGTCTATACAGACTATGCTTCGCGATCGCTTTGCTATTGAGGATGATCGCTGGACGCAGCAGGATTACCGTACCACTCTACAGATCAGTGCCCTTGGGAACTCTCTGCATGATATGCGGTATTCACTTGCTCGTCATCCTGATCTGCATGTGCCTATTGAGCGGGATCCAGCACGCGCGGGTTATCGCATTGATGATCCGTGGGTTATGCGTTACATGATTCCGGATGATGCTTTTGTGGACCCTCGTCGCGCCTTCCATGGTCCATCAGATGTTCCAGGACCTTCTCGTGCTCCATGATGGAGACTGGCTACTATCTGCTGCTTGCTGCTACTGCTGATGGTCTTAGTTATTTTTGCTTTCAGTTATTTAGTTTCTTATGGATTCATGTAGCTGGTTTTATATACTATGTTTATGAGTTGGCCACTTGGTTTGGTGGATGACATTATCTATCTTTATTATCATTCTATGTCAATGCTTATTTTGCTCCATATTATACTGTTTCTTCTCTTAGTGTGGTTGCATTACTATTCATTGTTTATTATATTGCTAACTGCCAAAAGGGGGAGAAACATATGTATATTTTGTGCTTGTTTTGGGATACTATTACTGGCTCTATGCATTCGTATATCTGTGTATATCTGTGCTTCTTGCTCTGGAAAATATCATCTATCAGATCACAGGAACTATGCAATTTGTACGGGGGAGAGCTATAGCTTCTAGCTCGACACCGCTCATGGTTTACGGGGGGAGCTATTTTCGCTTAGCTCAGGCATCGTTTATGGGGGAGCTATGGAGCTATATTACAATCAACTGTGTCCAGGTATGAATATTGAAATATACATATATTATTTTGTCAATTATCAATATGGGGGAGATTGTTGACACAAAGTCACAGTCAACCAAATATTGACTATATTGACCAAATAATACTTGTATAAATTCAATACGACACACGACGACTGCATTCAGTTCAAGACAGATGACAGCTCAGTCTTCAGCTCTCAGTGTGTTCTGGAGTCTGTATTTTATGATTTCATTGAGTCTAGATTTATGTACTCTGAGTTATGCTGAGCTCTTGGAACTTAGTATACAAGCCTACCCAAAATCCCAAGCTCCACCAAAACCAAATTGCCCACAAGTCCCTCTTAGGACCATTCTGTGCTCTGGAGACAGAGTTCGGGCCGAACTCTGCCTCCACACAGAGTTCGGGCCGAACTCTGTCCCCTAGAAATCAGGAACCCTAATTTTAGGGTTAGCTGTTTGCTAGCTGTCCAACGGCCAAATTTTTGAATTTCCTTACCCGAATTCTAGCCGAATTCTGTCCCTAAAATCAGTATAAATAGGGCATGAATTCTCTCATTTTGAATCACTCAATCTTCTCTTCTCTTCTCTCCTACAAGCTCTATAAGCCATACCCTTCCCATCTACTAGCCACAAGCCTCCTAAGTCTCGAGTGCTCAGCATCTCTCATTTAGGATTCTTGTGCAAGAGTGAAGAAATCGCTTGGACAATTCCAAGCAAATCGCCACTGCGATTCTCTGTAAGAAGTTGACGTGCTCTTCTGAAGAAAAGACACGGGTTGTAAGCTACTATTTCACAAATAGTGGATTTAATCCTGAGCTAGAGTTCTCAGGCCTGGACTAGTCCTCCACGAGGGAAACCAGGTTAAAATTGCTGTGTTTGCGTATGCTCTCTTGTCTTTCATTTACATTCCGCATTTTACTCTGACTATTCATTGTTAGTGAAAGAGTTAATTTTTTATTGGTCATTATACATATATACTCTATTCACCCCCCCCTCTAGAGTTGCCAAACTGTTCCTCAGTTCCATCCTGACTGGATATGTTGACAAAATATTATAGATGACGGTGATGAGGATTGCTGTACCTACTACGGTCCGGTTGGCGTAGTGGGCTTAGACTTGGAGACTTTGGTTCAGCAGGGCTTAGCTCCGCCCGACGAGCCTCTAGCTTAGTTTTGTTAGAGTAGATATTTTGGACTGGACCTTGTCTCCAGCTTGCTACTTATGTTTATGATATTATTTTGGGATTGTATAACCATATTACTCTGTGACTCTTTCTCTCTCGTTGTTGAGCTGGATTTTGCACTTGTGATTATATCTATCTAGTTTCGTGCCATGACTCTTCCTTCTAGATTGTGATTGAGTTTATCAGTATTTCATATTATATTCCTCCGTACGGAGATGACAGGTTATTATATACTGTTTGTTAGCTAGCAGACCTACAGCGTTCTACGCTATTTTTTTTACGGTATAGGCTGGGCGTTGTTACGCACTTGTGCCCCTACCTAGGGTGTGGGTCGTGACATTTCAAAACCGATCGATTTGGTTCGGTTCACGGTTTGGTTATGCCAAAAATTGTCTAAATCGAACTGAACCAAATCCTTGTTAAATAGTTAATTAGGGTTGGCCGGTTGGGTATGGATTCATTGGGTTGTATTATATCGATTTGGTTCATTTATTCACATCACATCCATTTATCAAGTTGAAGTTGAAAGAATTTTCTCTCTCTCTCTAGTCTCAAAGAGTGCTGGCGGCTCCTATTCTTTTCTAATTGCTCATGTGCACATGAAACGGACTTTTGGTTGAATGTATATGATTTTTTATTATTATGTATAATTGGCATTTTTTTACCTGCAACGTGTAAGTTGAATTGAAGCTGTTGAATTGTATTTACTGTTGCAAAGTACAAGTTGACTGAGGTTTCACAAAAAAAGAAGCATATTGTCCATTTTTTTATGTGATCAAAATCGACCAAGTCGAACCGATCCAAACCGAACTAAGTCGGTTGGTTTCAAAACCAAACCGACCATTTGGTTGGTTTGGTTCGGTTTTGTTATTTTCAAACCGATTAACTTCCTTCGATTTCGGTTGAAATCAAATAGGTTGACCATCGACCGATGCACACCCGTACTTTGGATCGAAATCGAAATTGAATAAGTAAATTTAGTATATTGAAAACTAAAACCGAATCGAATTTAGTATAGTCAAAACCGAAACCGAATCGAATTTAGTATATTCAAAACCGAAACCGAATAAGTAAATTTAGTATATTGAAAACCGAAATCGAACCAAATTTAGTATATTCAAAACCGAAATCGAACCAAATTTTTTAAAATTTAGTATGTTCGAAACCGAAACCGAAACCAAAACCAAAACCAAATCAGCGGATTATGGCTCATCCCACCACCAAACTGTATCGGTATCGGTATCGGTATCGGACTATTTCGTTGAGTATCAGAATCGGTATCGATATCGGTATCGAACTAATTATGTTTAGTTTGTCTTACGATAGAGATTTTTATATCCAAATTGAAATGGATCGTTACTTCGTTGATCGTACATAGATGTACCAGCGGATCAACCTCCTGAGAGGGCATTATCCTGAGAACACAGTCCCTGTGTTCAGTCCCATTCCATTTTTTCCTTTTCCTTATTGAATGCATGATAATGTATGTACTGTTACACCCTTATATGCCATAAACCTGAGAATAACGGAACCTATAACTTGAGGCTCTCGCCTGTACACACACCCACCCTTAACACACACACACACATTTGACGAGGACACACACACACCCTCTCACTCTTTCACTCTCACTGTCACACCCTTAACACACACACATTTGCCTGAAACACACACACATACACCCCTCACCATATCACTCTTTGTCTATACACACAATGTTATCCTGATTGGGCTAGGAACTTGATCCTGACAGCGCAATGTTATCCTGTTCTCAGAAGTATGGCTCAATTTCTGAACTTTTATTTTCTTACAAAAAGATGTAGTTGGTTTTTCCTGGACAACATCTGAACATTTGGGGTTACAGAGTAACTACTTGGGAAAAAGAAGTGAGAGTAGACCCCCTAATAGAAAAATAGGAGTAAATCTTGACATAGAGTGATTCGAAGGACTTACTAGATGTTCCATCATCATCATTGTCTAGAAAGATGATGTTTTCTTCAACATCCGTAGGAGAACTATAAGGATATATCTTTTCACAACATGTCACCTTGTCAGAGATCCTTAATGTGAATATCATGTTACCGCGGTATCGGAAGACAAAAATATCATAATTTTCTAAGCCGTGTGATTTGACATAATCCTCCCAACTCTTTCCTCCTATGTAGTAATCTTGCATTTCTTTATGAAGTTCAAGACGGCATATAGTGACTCGTAATGGAAAAATATGCCGTCTTGAACTTCATAAAGAAATGCAAGATTACTACATAGGAGGAAAGGGTTGGGAGGATTATGTCAAAGCACATGGCTTAGAAAATTATGACATATTAGTCTTTCGACACCGCGGTAACTTGGTATTCACATTAAGGGTCTTTGACAAGGTGACATATTGTGAAAAGATATATCCTTATAGTTCTACGGATGTTGAAGAAAACATCATCTTTCTAGACAATGACGATGATGGAACATCTAGTAAGTCCTTCAAATCACTCTATGTCAAGATTTTCTCCTATTTTTCTATTCGGACGGCGCATTCGAAGAAGGAGTGGATCGGACAAGACTACTATGAGCAACTCTTGGAAAAGATGGATGCTCCTGCCAATACCAATCTATGGCTACTAAAAGCACTTATAACTTAGTGAATTCAGTTTAAACTTCTGCATATTCTTATTTTAGATGGCACTCCTAGTTCTTTTCTTCGCAGCGTCACTCGTCGCCCTGCTGATGGCTAGCACTCGTCGTCGTGGTGCTGGTGGTGCTGGTCGTGGTGGTGGTGGTGGGCGTGGTCGTGGTCGCCTTCAGCCTTTCCTGGAGGCGACGCCCGCTAGCGATCCCGACCCGAAGAGTACCCCGGGCACAGACTCATCCCGCCGTCGATCTACCATGGGGCTATCGACACCTTCGTCGAGGGCGTCTCCATCCGCTAGCGGATCCACCAGCGGTACCACCAGTTACTGTACAGTGGGCCCTGGAGTACCCCCGGATTCAGTTACACCCGATTACTGGTGAGTACATGCGTGGAGCCGCGGATCCTCTGACGCCACCTGAGAGGCCGATGGGCGAGTTCCGACGAGAGATATGGCCCGCGGGTGAAGCGTAAGTAAATTTAAGTTAATTTAATAAATTTGTTTTATTTATTCAAGTTAATAATCCAGTCGTTGCTTCATTGTAGGTTTTTTCCGTGGGATGCTAGCAGGCTTCTAGGGCAGATTATTCGAGCTAACTACCATGGCCCCTACCTCTATTTTTCTGAGGTGCCCCTAGACTTGCAGTACCGCTGGCTCGACGAGATGAGGGTATATATATATATATATATATATATATATATATATATATATATATATATATATATATATATATATATATATATATATATATATATATATATATATCTTGTGATTAATTATTAATTACTCTTTAATCAACTATTTTTTTAATATCGTGATAATTGAATTTGTATGTCAGAGGACCTTCTGGTGGCCCCCCCATCGCGAGAAGGCGATCCGCATGACCTATAGAAGCGCCGCTGGGAAGAAGATCCAGGATGCGATTTATGACCTTCGAACAGCGCATTCGAAGAAGGAGTGGATCCTACAGGACTACTATGAGCAACTTTTGGAGAAGATGGATGCTCCTGCCTTCAAGGAGAAATCAAAAAAAGCGAAAGCGAACCGACGGGCCGCGGGGCTACATACGGGGGGATCAAAGTCCCACGCAGCGACGCTTGCAGATCTGGTGAGATACCGTAAATTCATTCACTATCTAATTCGGTACTATTAATATACTTAATTAATTAAATTCTATGAATATTTCGTATGCAGACCCAAAAGGCGTTGAAGGAGGAAAAACCTGTCACTCCCCGTTCCTAGAATGCGTATTTTAATACGTGTACGGCTTGAATGTATTTATTTAATATTTATCCTGTATTTGTTTGTAGTTAATTCCTTTAATTTTACGCTAATTATTTTTTTCTTTTGTATTTTATATATTCTGCTTTTGCTTTGCTCTTAGGTTCGGCTTGGGTTGGTTCATTTCCAAATTTTGGTGGTTCACCATGAACCCGACCAACTCCCCATGTACCACATCCCCATTTAAAGCCCCAACCCTCTCTCTCTTCATTACTTCTTATTCTCATTACTCTTCTTCTTCCTCATAACTCTCTCCAGCTACCAAGAGCTTAGGCAAGTACATCTTGTTCCACATGAGAACCCATATTTTATGGTTTATTTATCTACCTCTCGTGATTCTAAGATAGTTTAGAACTTAGCATTTTGCATTTTGAAGTTTCATTTTTTTTGTAGATCTAAAAATTGCCATTTTTCAGATTTTGTGGATTTTGATCTATCGAACTTCCTTATTTTCAAGTTTCGTTCATTCCAGATTGCAAGATTTGTGTTATAACCCCTTTCGATCCGTGGAACTCTCATTTTTTTGGCTCAGATTAAAGTTTATGGAATTGGAGTTCCGGAGGTTCGCTACGCACACGTTTATACGTGCTCGTATAATATCAGGCTCTACGCACACGTTTATACGTGCTCGCGTAATATCAGGCTCTACGCACACGTTTATATGTGCTCGCATAATATCAGGTTCTACGCACACGTTTATACGTGCCCGCGTAATATCAAGTTCTACGCCCACGTTCATTCGTGTCAGCATGAATTCGGTTTATGCAAGTCTACTCTGGCTTGGTGTATTCTTTACGCGTAACGATTCCTTTACGTGTATATTGTTTTACGCGTAACGATTATTCTCTACGCATACAAGATTCATGCGTAAACTTGGACTCTTTACGCATACAAGTTTTATGCGTAACTTTATTATTTATGCGTACTCTTCTGGCTTAGCGTAAGACGAGTTTTACGCGCAACTTTGTTCCTTTATTGGAGCGTACTCCTTTACGCGCAAGCTTTATTCCTTCATGCGTAAACTTCCCTCACGCGTAAATTTTCCTTACGCGTATTTCATGGGATGTACTCTTCTGGCTTGGCGTAATTCATTGAGCGTACTCCTTTGGCGTACATGGCATCCCCTATTTTATCCTTATGCCTTTTTGTCATGAACTCGATATAATCATGATATGCTGATATTTTAAAACATATTGGGGTGTGGAATGTGCCCTGTGTCCCGATTGGTTTATGGATACCCAGTATGACTGGAACTTAACCCTGGGAGTTATAGACTCGAACATACTAAATACTAGTTTGACTTTCATGCCTTGGCACAAATTGAATTTAATTGTTACCTTGACTAAATGATTGATCATGCGTTCCTAGTTGGAACTAAGAGGCTGGATAGTCGTCTTATTGAAATTTAATGAGACACGTTCATATTAACTATGAACCATTACAATCGACTAGCCGATCCCGAACATTGGCATATGGATACGTGCAGACTTCAACTTATTTTCTACAAAAACATATGTACCTTACAGTCAAGGCATGATTATTCTGTGGCTAGGTTTGATTATTGCATTACGCTATGTAAGACCTACAACCTAACCGCACGGGCATCGGTGTAGAGTTATGCATATCGTACTCTGTACGAAAGTACTCATTCTGAATGACCATGATCCACGACATGAAATTTTAATTAACATAGGGACTACTAATTTAAATAAAACAACGATTGCATGGAGAGAATAGATTTTCGAGTTCTTATATGGCAGCCATCCTTGGGACAATTAGTACCCCGACATGCCGGCTGGTTCCCACAGATACTGCAAATCTGTCACACGGGCAGGAAGCGGTATCTGCTTATATTTATTTACTGTATACTGAGGACGGGCGTCCCGCTGGGACTCGTCTAATTCATGATTGGCGCAATTGATTATTGGGTAGACTAGTCTTGCTTGTGCATAGTAAGAACTGGAGAATCCTTATTGTATATTTTTAAGATAACTTGGAACTTACAGTAGCAAGCCGTAGTAGTTGCATGACCGTTTAAATTGATTTGTTTGTGTACTGTACCTACTCTATTAACAACTGAGATGATCAGAATGTCAGGACATGACGGGTCAACTTCTGTCCTTGTTTGGTTGGGAAGTTGGTTTGAAGTGTCGTGATGTTGTGTGAATCCCAGTAGCAAGCGGAGACTTATTATTATATTCTTAACTCTTATAACTGGTTTTAGTTCTCATATCGTGCTTCCTTGTGGTACTTGCTATTAGAGGTCTAACCTCTCTGGTTTTGCATGGCCAGATTTAGAGCCAGTTCCCGAGGACTCAGCGTACTTCTACCTCCAAGATGGTCAATACTAGAGGGATAATCGTAGGAGGACACGAGTGGGTTCTTTACTTTTCTGCTCATTTTGCTACTTACTTTATATTTTGCCACTTGGCACCGACATGTTAGTCGGACTGTCTTGCACTTACCTTTACATAATTGTAACTAAGTCAGACTGCAGCTGATAACAATTGTGTATACCTTGCTATATCATCTGGCTATATTTTGTACAGCCAGAACTCAAGAACATTTTGACTAAGCATTCGGAATGCCTTACTGCTTTATCTTACATGTTCTCTATTATTGCTTCTTGTTTGAATGATTGAGACAATAGATGTTGAGTGACCGTAGCGAGACTTTCATGTAGTATGCACCCCCTCGTCTTTTAGACAACATTGATTGTATTATACGGTATTCATCTACCCGTAATACGTAGCTGGCTGAGTCACTTCCCCGCTCTCCGGCATTCTGGTTCTGGGGCGTGACAAGGTTTTAGTGGTGGCCCATACAGGTCTGATTACAGACTTGTGGGGTATTTTAATTTATAGATGTCTCAATCATATATGTTTCTCCTTGATCTCATGATTTGTTACTCTCGACTCGAGCTTGATATTCTGGTATCCTTTGACTTCATTGATCTTTTCTGTCCGATCGTTTGATTGTTCTCTTGTCCCTTTTCTTAGGGGCACCTCGTCCGCATCTGTCAGAGCTGGACAGCTACAACAAGGGTAACATGAACAACCTGACTATGTTGATCAGCAACAAAGGCCAGTACTGTCTCAAGAGAACATCCAAGAAGAGGTGATAGTGGAACCAACAGCTGGACCGCAGTATCCGGAGGTTCTAACACCACCAACAGTTCCGCCTACCCCTATGGAAGTAGACACACCAGCCTTTCTGGAAATCATAAGAGGGATGATGGCTACTCAGCAACATCAGATGTTGGCTCAGCAACACATGCACACTCAGCTGCAAGAGCAGAATGTATTACTCAACCAAGGATTGCAGACGGCTTTGGAAAAGGGAGTGAGGACTGACTCAGGGGCGTCAACCAGATTTTTCAAGTACAACCCCCATCGTTTCGAGGGCACAGAAGATGCCATTTCAGCAGATGCATGGCTTAAGGACATCGAGGCTATTCTGACAGCGGCTAAGGTACCGATGGAAGAATATGTGATCTAGTGAAGCTATTGCTTCAGGACCTCGCAAGTGATTGGTGGGAATAAGAAGAAGTGGGTACCAGACGTCCTGTTGCTTGGGACGATTTTACTGCAAGATTCAAGACAAAGTACTATAGAGTTGTGGCACAGTTTGAGCTACAACAGAAGTTTATCAAACTCAAGCAGGCTGGCAAGACAATGGATGCTTGTGCAGCAGAGTTCTACAGACTGAGTTGGTTTGCCCCAGAGATGGTAGCAACAGAGAGCCAGAGGGATATGAGGTTTCAGCAAGGGTTTCATCTTGAACCATTGCAATTGATAGAGGGACACAACTCCCAGACCTTCGATGAGGTATTAACGGCAACCCGAAGGCATGAGATCACCATTCAGAGGATCACAGCAAGGACTGGAGGTCAGAAAAGATCTCACAATCAGATTGAAGGAGGAGGGGGAGTAGCGCCCCGAATAACAGCACCATCCTCTGGCATTTACATTCACGATGTGGCGATACGAGGGCCAACACCATCAACAAGACAGTAGTAGCAGCAGAGGAAGAACCAGCAACCCCCAGTGGGCTGCATCTACTGTGGGAAGGCATGGCACACTAGAGGCGTGTGTCGGGCATTGAACGGACAGTGTTTGTTATGTGGAAGTCCAGATCATCGAGTTTCCACCTGTCCTATGAATTTGAGGTCAGGAGGACCAGTGCAGCAATTTTCTGTGCTGCCAGCACCAGGGGCAGGCCAGTATCAAGGACCAGTGGTAGCAGTGAGGCCGTTGGCACAACGCCCGTTCATATCACAGGCTCAGATGTTTCGGCAGCAGGGACCGCCGATGCAGCAGCAACAACAAAGACCACCCCAGCATCACCAAGGCAGGGGCCAGCAGCAACACCAGGCTAGGCCACAGCATGGGAACCAATAAGGAGGCCGAGGACAGGCATTCAATCTGTCCTTGGAAGAGGCATTGGCATCGGAAGATGTTGTGGCAGGTAACATTCTCGTCGCCTCATATCCCGCAGTAGCATTGTTTGATTCAGGAGCATCACACTCATTTATATCTGTACAATTTACGACACGACTAGGAATGGAATTCGAGGCATTGCCAGGGAGGTTGAATATACTCACCGGTAATGGGCTCGTAGGAGTTAGTAGGATTATTCTAGCGTGTAGAGTTGTAGTTTGCGGGCGTTCCTTACCCGCCAGATTAATAGAATTTTTTGTTAAAAATTTTGATGTTATCTTAGGCATGGACTGGCTGAAAGACAGTCATGCGATAATAGATTATCGTAGAGGTAGTGTATCTTTTAATATTCCAGGCATGAAGCTGTTTACCTTAGTCACATCAGAGACATACCAGCATAAACAAGGAGTAGTGACGGCAATGGAAGAAGTTCAAGTTCCGAAGATAGTTGAAGAGTTTCTAGATGTATTTTCCGAAGAACTTTCAGGTCTACCACCGGTTAGGGATATTGAGTTAAGTATAGAATTGGCACCTGGAACTAAACCGATATCAGATCGAGTTTATAGAATGGCGGATTCAGAGCAGGCCAAGGTGTATCAGCACATAAAGGAATTGAAGGAAAAGAAGTTTATTCGAGTTAGCGAATCACCATGGGCAGTACCAGTGGTACTTGTAGGGAAGAAGGATGGGTCATCAAGATTGTGTATTGACTACAGAAAGCTCAACGCGGTAACAGTAAAGAACAAGTACCCACTACCAAGGATCGACGACTTGTTTGATCAGTTGAACAGAGCTAGGATTTTCTCCAAGATAGATCTTCGATCAGGGTATCATCAAGTAAGAGTTCGGAAAGAGGATATTCCCAAGACGGCATTCAGGTCCAAGTACGGTTATTACAAATTCTTAGTAATGCCGTTTGGTTTGACCAATGCTCCAGCAATATTTATGGATTTGATGAACCGCATCTTTATGCCGTACTTAGATCAATTTGTCGTTGTGTTCTTTGACGACATTCTCGTATACTCGCTAGTAAAGAAGAGCATGAAGATCACCTCAGAAAAGTGTTACAGGTTCCGAGAGAGAACCAGTTGTACGCTAAGCTCAGCAAGTGTGAGTTTTGGATGGATCATATTTCATTCTTGGGGCACATCATATCAGGGGCTGGAGTAGCAGTGGATCCCAAGAAGGTAGAAATAGTAGAGAGTTGGCCAATACCTAAGACCGTAGCAGATGTGCGTAGTTTCTTAGGATTGGCAGGATATTACAGAAGGTTCGTATCAGACTTTGTAAGACTCTCAGCACCCATGACCCGCTTGACACGGAAGGATGTGCCATTCATTTGGTCGGCAGAGTGCCAGGCATCATTTGAGAATTTGAAGCAGAAGTTGATCACGGCACATATTCTTATATTACCGTTTGTACCCGGAGGTTTTACTGTATATTGTGATGCGTCAGGAAAAGGACTTGGGTGTTTCCTAATCCAATATGGGAAGGTGATAGCGTATGCATCCAGGCAACTTCGAGACCACGAGAAGAATTATTCGACTCATGACTTGGAGTTAGCAGCAGTAGTATTTGCTTTGAAGCTATGGAGGCATTACTTGTATGGTGATCGAGTGGACATGTACACAGACCATAAGAGTCTGAAGTACATCTTTACTCTGAAGGAACTGAACATGAGGCAAAGAAGATGGTTAGAATTGATCAAGGATTACGACGTAGAGCTTCAGTATCATCCAGGCAGGACTAATGTGGTAGCAGACGCTTTCAGCAGGAGAGACGGTGCATTTATGTTGACATCACAAAAACATATTTTAGAAGATCTTCAAGAGATGGGCATCGAGGTTATACTTCCTAGTGATGTAGGAATTCTGACAAGTCTACAAGTTCAATCTGACTTGGTAGACAGGATCAAGGCAGCCCAGGCACGGGACCCAAGGATTCAGAAGCTTAGGACATAATGTGAGTCAAGACTCAGGAAGGAGATAAAAATTCACGAAGATGGTACACTTAGATTTGGATCACGTCTATGTGTGCTGTAGCCTTCCTTCCCGGAATTTTTGAAATATTTTATTATTTATTTGATTTAAATAGTAATTTTAGAATTTTTGTAAATAATTATTTAGTTAATTGTTACGGTAGATGATTTTTAATCCTGATTAAATTTGGAGTACAAGGTGACTAGAAATCGTGGCACTGATTGTGCAGTGGCGTGCCTAGACTAGTGTATTAGCCATGCCAAGGAAGGCCGAGCCATAATGATGTCCTAACTAGGAAAACCAGGCCAAGTTGCGACTTAACCCTTACCGAAGATTTTATTTATTATTTAATTATTTATTATTAAGGTTTATTGACTTATGGAATACCCGGTTGTACCAAACCAGCCTGGACTGGGCCCGAATCGAAACCGAGCCTATGTAATCTTGTATTAAGGCCAAAGACGTCCATGTAGACATACGTATTGCATTTATTAATTTTTGATATTCCAAATAGGCATTTCATAGATAAAGGATTTATATATAATATATATTTTATTGCTATTGAATCGATGTTCTATTTTGGAAATAGGCCAATTGTGCAGTGGCAACATCTAGGACATACCAACAAATTCAGGTTCATCCGGTATTGAATTACTGTATTCTGTTCTCCTACATTTTGTTAGTATTATCGTTAAGAATAATTGTCGTGTATAGATATATATATAATTATTATTGATTTTTCCTAAGTTTGATAATAAATATATTTTTATAGTCTGTGTATATATTGTCATCATAACTCTATACTAGGAAGATATATATTATGGTTTTGGAAGAATTAAATCATATGTATATATATACATATTTAATTATATAGGCGTACGAATATATATATTCATAATTTCTTAAGGTATATACAAATATACGTGATATTTATATATAGGTGTATATACATATAAATATAGGTGTAATGTATGTGTATAATAAATAGTATATAAATAATTGTATGTATATATAAATATATATATATATATATATATATATATATATATATATATATATATATATATAAATGTGTTAATTGTTGAAAAAGAAAAAGAAAAAGAAAAAGAAAACAAGGAAAAAGAAATAAAGAGAAGAGCAGCCCCAAACCGAGCAGCTACTGCTCGGCCATGAACCCAAGAGCCCAAAGCTCTGGGCCACCCCGGCCCCAAACCGCTAACAGTAATTGCAAACGAACTCTAAGTTCCCAGACCCGAGCGGTTAATCTCCCCCCCGCGCGAGTATAAGAGATAGGAGAGGGAGCTCCTTTCGGCAAAACCTTAAACCCTAATCCCAGATGACACGCCGACCCCAGCCTGGGCGCAACCTCGCGCCGCCCTGCGCGCCATGCGCGGCCACGACACGCCGGAGCGCGCGTGCGCAACGGCGCTTGACAGCACAACGACAGCAGTTTTTGGCCGCAAGGTATGCTACTTCGTAAACCTGTAACCCTCTCAATTCTCGATCAATTTTTGATCTATAAATCAGTTTGGACACCCCTCATAATCGACTAGGAACACTGCTATCTGGTTCGTACTGAACTGGATTGGATTTGAGTAGAAATCGAATCAAAATCGGACCAAACAACGTTTCCTAAAAACAAAATAGAATTACCAAGTACTAATTTGGAAAGGCAATTTCTCGCCAAACCATCCGCAGTTTTCGAAATATATTTAAACAGTATTAGAGACAACCTAAACGACCTGGAAACCCATCATTAGTTTTAATTCTAGTTGTTTAGATAGTAAGAGTTATTGAATTGAAAATCAGGAAAAACTGTGTTTCGAAATATTAATTTTTAGAAAATTCTCCCGATACCACGTCCGTCCCGCCATTCCGGGCAACGTGGTCGCAAATCGAAAGCATCGAAAGCTGCGTAACAGCTTTGTGGTCGTGTGGGCTTTGGCGGAATTCAAATTGGTCGCGTGTGCGCGACGAATTTGATGCGTATCCGTCGAAATTCCCCGTATCGGCCTCTATGTAAATTCCTTAATTACTTTGTACACGCTCGTCGGATCGAGACGAAACTTATGCCAACAGGACCGTATCATTTTTCTGGTCCTGTATGCCAAGTTTGGTCCGATTCTGAGACAGTTGATAAAATCACCGTTTTGTGGGCCCCACGGTCCGACTCAACGGGCGATTTTGTGCACGGCCCGCCGGAATCCAACTTTGGACATACGGTTGGGTTCGTATCGGAAAACTGGATCCGTAGACATGTAGTTTGACGACTTTAGAGACCGTTGACTCTAGCACGCTTTTCGGTGCAAAGCGGGTCCAACGGCGGACACCATTTTGACCCGAAATTACCGTTTTGCTCCTGTGTCCAGAATTGGACTTAAGGACAGGCGATCCTAGCTATTTTGACTATTCTAAGAACATTGGTAATATTTATTTCAGCTTTCGGAGACTGTTGTACAGGTTTTGACTATTGTGGCTTTCTGAGTGGTTCAGATTTATCGGTTACACCAGCACAGGACCACAGGCGAGTACAGTTTATTGTCTGCATTTCGATATTGATCTTTACTATATTTCATTGATTAGTCATTGGTTATGTGATTTTTATACTCTATTATAAATTGTTGAGTCGGGAATGAGAAGTACCAAGGATGTGTGATCCGACCGTAGACCGTGTTTATTTTCATGCAGTAGACCTCGTAGACATTGTTTATTTTCTGCAGTAGACCTCGTAGACATTGTTTATTTTCATGCAGTAAACCTCGTATACATTGTTTATTTTCTGCAGTAGACCTCGTAGACATTGTTTATTTTCTGTAGTAGACCTCGTAGACATTGTTTATTTTCTGCAAGTAGACCTCGTAGACATTATTTATTTTCTGCAAGTAGACCTCGTAGACATTGTTTAATTTTTGCAAGTAGACCTCGTAGACCGTGCGGTGTAGCACCCCAGACCGATCACATGTCAAAGGTACTTCTAACAGTTGGGGAAAGTATTTTGGGTCTATTTATTTGCTATTGGTTTTCTGTATTTCCTGTTTATTTTCAAAACTCATGATTGATGTCTAACCTTTGTTTTATAGTCATTTTCTTTATTTGAAATTGCATTCAGTGAATTGTGCTCGTTCCATTCCTGACTGGAAACCAACATTTTTCAGGTTAGCCGTGGATTCACTTAGCATGAGAGATACGGGGATACTTGCAGACAAAGGCCTAGAGACTAGCTAGATAGTTGAGTTGTAGTCATTCATTTATTTGTACAAGTTTATATTTTTCTACAAATGTAAAACTTGTGATCATTGTAAGTTAAATTAATTATGTGAATGAGCATTATTTGTGATTTGATCTTCATGGCCGTGACAGCGTTCTACCGCCGATACTGCGGCGTAGGCTGGCTTGGACACATCTCGTATCCGTAAAAAAAAAAAAACGGGTGCGGGTCGTGACAAGTTTTTGTGGTGGCCCATGCAGGTCTGTCTTCACAAATCATGCGAACTCGTGATAGTACTTAAGTCAGTTGTACTATTGCGAGCCTGCAACTAAAAATGCTCATTCACGAATTAGAAATTAATTTAATTTAAGAAGATGACTAGGACTAGGAGTCCCTTATACAAATTGACCGATGGGTAGTCTAGGCCATGCAATTTAGATGAGGAGTTATTAATGTTGGTAGTTTGTCATATCTCCATAAATGCACTATTTTCTCTTGATATGATGATATGATCCAATGTGGATAGGTTATTCACTTAATGAGACATGGCTTCATAGAAGTGATAACCTAACCTAGATGAATTATTTAATTCCTTCTCTTTGCCTCTTAGATATCATCCTCATATCTTAGTCAAATCGTCTATTTAGTTCCTATTTTTGCCCTAAGAGTTATTATTTTTATGATATTCATAGATGAACCTCAAGTTAGTTTCGATCCAAAGGTTTTCCTCTGTGGTTGAATACACATGGAATAGATATTAGAATGTTGTATTTCTTTGTCCTCAGATATTTCTTTCCTGTTTAATCCTTTATTTTAAGGGTTATGATTGATAGAACAAATGCTTACATTTCCTAGTCGACCTGCTTGAATCTCTAGAAGCTCATGAGTTTTTACATATATAGTTAAAGGAATATTAGTTAACTCATAATGGTAGGACAGCAGCGCACTGTCGCCTTTAATTGAATTTTGGGAGACTATGGAAACACTACAGACAGCAGCGCACTGGCGAGACACAACCCCTAGAATTGAAATTAGTTTAAGAAAATATAGGTTATAGAGCATAACCCTTGTGCCAATATAAGGTAGAGTATCGAATAGCATATCACCCTGAAATCACGAATCCAAGGGTTTACCACAGCCCGAGTATACGGGCGAGACATAACTCTCGGTGAAATGGCTTCAAACGTGATTACAGGTTTAGGATACTATAGAGGATAGGACGGTGCCTTGTATGTTCTATAAGATCTGAAGCCAATAGTAGTAGAAGTTCGGTGAGATTGGGTAGCGGGTCTCCCGATCTAGCATTCCGTGGTCCTTGTGACCTATTAACGAGGATATTGATTGACGCTAATAAGTTTACCTAGAATATAGAATCTAGAAGTCCATAACCCATTAGTCGACCAAGGCTTTGTGGATAAGAAGATAGTAGGAAGACTGTATAAGCAAGAACACCGGGTAAGGTTTGATTCTCACAAAACTCGAACTACTTGTGCCTTCTTTCAAAAATCTCGCATAATTGTATTCGACTATCTTAACAAATGATGCTGTTACAGCTTAGTTTTGCAAGCTCACTCTGTTCTCGAGCTTGATTCGAGGCATATGTTTAGTAGGGACGCCTACTAACTTATTGTCTAATCAGAATCAGTGTATTATGGTCTGATCAACCATGATGCATTTGGTTCGCTCTTCGTTTAATTACACTACGTGGATGGAGATATATAGGTATCTAGATCTCATTCGTGACTGCATTGACAATTCCTCTTGAATTATATGTTCGCCCTTGAATCACGAAATTGTATTCAGTAACATCTCCATTGAATTTTTTATTGTTTTTGTCTTTCACCGATTTGGAAAGACGAAAGCTCGTGATGGTAGAGAGATACAGAGTATCCCCATGGCTATGATAGTGGTATACATAAGTGTAGCTACCATCGGCTAGTCATATGACTGAGTTACTCGTTCTCCTCTCGACCCTCAAACTACTATTGAGACCTTCTAGCCATTCGAATTTGAGAATGATTAGGGTTTTACCCTTAGTCGAAATGCCTACCTAGGAGACTACCTATTCTTTAGAGACCAAGGGTTGCGAGTCTCAAATTATCTGCTGGAAGCTTGCCTTAACTAGCAACCCTTAAGCCTTGAACCAACCCTTCCTCGACCGAAGCCACAGTTAGACATGAGATGAGTGGACAATAGGGTAATCATTTACCGTGACACTCATCCCAAGATTGGTTTCCAACAAATATTGCTCTAGTTATGTAAGTTTTATTATTAAAACCTAACTAGTGTTGGAACACCACAGTCACTAGCTTAGCCAATACCATAGCTTAAATACCCTGTCATATTATGATCTACCAATTGTCAACAGCAATACACGATCACTACAACACTTGTGACTGTAGAAGCATGGAATTTCACAACCAGAAAGACCATGCGCCAGACACTACATGCGCCAGAACTCAAACAGCAAAGTCAGTAACTATAGACATTTGAAGAAGGACTTTTTATTTATATACAAAAGTCTATTACATGTCTAGAAAAGGTTGTACAAAGGAGAATTCTACAAAGGAAGGATCCTAAGGCTACAGCCAGCAGCCACCATGCGCCTCCAGATAGGCACAGCAGCCACCATACGCCTCCAGATAGGCGCAGCAGTCACCATGCGCTGCCAGTTAGGTGCAGCAGATGTCATGCGCCTCCAACCAGGCACATTCCACCATCTCTTCAGTAGCTCAGTTATGTGCATCCAGCTCAGTTATGTGCATCCCTTCAGCAGCCCAGTTATGTGCCACTCTTCCAACCAGGCTCACCTGGCCGAGCAGGATGAGAGTGGCAGTTAACACTCTATCCAGAGAAAGAGCCGCCAAAGCCAGTAGAAGACGGTCAGAGCACCGCCATTCCGATCTACGGCTCTTCCGGAACAACGGAGACGAGGCCCGAGCATCCCTATCTTTGGATGCAACAGGTACCTTCTGCCTGCCTCAGAAGCCCTCGACTCCGTCTTTTGGATGTAACAGTCACCTTCAAGAGTATCAACGACGACATGGCGTCTCATCTTCACCCTCGGGAGCATTTCGTCAGCAGAGTGCACACGAATACTCAAGTTCATGTCGAAAGTACGTAAGGGAATGAGAAGCAAACCTTCTCTCCATGCCACTATTTATAGGCCGGGCAGATCAAACCCATGCGCCAAGTGGATGGCTCTCCGAGTTCCGAGCAATGAACTCACATTAAATGGATGAACCGGATGCCTCGACTTCAGCCAAACGGCTATTTAAAGGCACTCGAGAAACGAAACAGCCGCATCATTAAAGACGCGTTGGATGCGCCCGCTGGATAGCGCATCACACTCCATCAAACACCAAACAGATGCGCCCTGTACCGAGCGCATCACAGGAGATGCGCCCCCATACGTCCCCATACGCCTAGTGGAACATCAACCGACATGCCCACTCAGCTGTCCATCGAATGTCACCAATATTAAATGTTGAACTGACAGAGTTGGCAGCACGCCTTCCCAAGTCTGAACGGTTTGCAAAAAATGAAGCGTCCACAACGTCAGCATCATCATGACCTTACCCCGACGGCTACTGCCACGTGGCCACCCAACCATCCGTATGCGCATCAAAAGCCATGCGCCTCAGACCCTTCACTGATCCCTAAAGACAGAAGAAGAGTCTCCAATTGAAGCTTTGCATGCGCCTCAAAAGCCATGCGCCCCAGATTGATTTTTGATCCCGAAAGACAGAAGGAAAGTCGCTTGCATGCGCCCCAAAAGCCATGCGCCTAGAACCGCTCGTGACTCCTAAAGGTCACGAGCCAAAATCTCATCATGCGCCCAATCCAAGACGCATCCCACCAAATCATCCCCCCATCAGATCCGAGATCTCCGAGCCATGAGTCGACGACATGTGTCCTTTGACTCAACTCATCCAAGATTTCAGCAACAGAAAGATCATCTCCTCTGCTACGTGCCGGCTCACAACAGCAGTATGAAGAATTCAACCCCTCGAGTAGGGCACATCATCCATGCGCCCCCATCAGCAATCCCTATGTGGCGTCCCCACGTACCGGCGTATCCTACGAATGTGTGCATGAGCAGCCAACATGCCCAGCTATAAATAGAGGGATCATTTCCTTCTTCCAGATACATACATACGGACAACACACAAACAGATACAAGGGAACGTACCACTAGAAAGGCGGATACAGACACTCAACGTCTTCCTCCTCTCAGCAAGCTCCAGCACCCAGAGCAATCTACACCTTCAGAGAACCGATAACCGTCGTCAGTCCGTCAACAGAGTCAACGCATTACCACTCGCTCCATTGGCACTAAGGACCCAGATTAAACAAAAGTGTACTCCTAGGACTACATCTAAGTCCTATATTGTAACACTGTTCTGTTTGTATTAAGATTTGCAATCAAACAATTTTAATGGCAAACAAGCTGGCGACTCTGCTGGAGACCTCTTTCTCCTCTTCCGAGAAAGTCGTGTCACAGGCCGACGACGTGAAGGTGGGCTCCTCCCACAAGACGCTGGTCGTGCGCCTCAATCAACAGGCGTACGAGGAGTTCATTTCTGAAGGAAGTGCGAGTCCTTCGAAGCGGCTACCGAAGCCGAAGAAGACCCGCCGTGTCTGGGTGCGCAAGGTCGACGCCTCGGGCACCACCACTGAAGGGGATGCGCCAATCCAGCCCTTCCTTCCTGCTGACATTCTCAGCAACCAAGGTGCGCCCGCTGATGCAGTGCATCTCTCGGAGAAGCGTGCGGCTGACCACGTTCCCCAGCCATCTCCCTCTCAGGCGAGAAAGATGCGTCGACGGAGCAGGGGCGCAGCCAATGCCCCGCGCATCACCTCTGATGCGCCACAAAAAGTCTCTGTCTTTGACAGACTCACTCACTGTAATGGCGAGGAGAATTTGGATGCTGAGTACTATGCACCCCAGCAGGCTAGTACAAAGAAATCCAAGACGGCACGGGCCATGCGCCACAAACGTGCTATGCCAGCAGCAAGCCAAAAACATGCGCTCACAATCATGCGCGCTGCTGATGGCAAGCTGTACAAGGTCGGCTCAGGTGCTTCGGCACCAAAAATGAGCCGATCTTCAAAGTCCTCATCTCACTTGGGCGCATCTACTGCGTGCACAACCAAGCCGAACGAGGCAAATTCAGTGGTCTTGAACTCCCGCGCCTCCTCTGGTTGTGCGTTTGAGGTCCGTTCAAGTCACTTCAAATGTTGTTGTTCCCCCACTACTGATCGTGATGCCTGCTTGGTATCAGATCAGGGGGTGCAGCACTCACCTGTCCGCCCCGGCGCTTGGCCTTGCCATGCGCCTGAAGGGGGTGTGAAGGTAGCACTCTCCTCCAACGACCTGCGTAACGTGATCACTCACAAGCGCCGGTCAGGAGAGTCGACCAACAGGCACGATGCGCCTCTCACGGGGCATACTTGTACGGTGGTCACCATCAACTGCTGTTGCAAGACAGCAGTACCACCAAGGCAGTCAGTCTTCCAGCGGCTGCAATCATCGACACCCCTCTCACATCGTCTCGGGATGAAGGTGTTAACGGAAGAGGAGCCAAGAGTTGCTTCATGCAACATTGTCTCCAACTCCTCATCACTCAGGAAGGCGACTGGCAATTCCTCGTCTTCGTCCAAAAGCCAACCGAGGAAAACCAAGGCAACTGTCTCGTCCTCTGGGGTGTTCGAAGGCACGCGGTCGAAGAAGAAGTTCTTGGAGGAAGCTGGGGGTAGTCAGACCCTTGTTGAGCCTCCTTCTGAAGACGAAGATGTCCAAAGCACAGCTGCGGCGGATCTTCATCCTCGAGGCAAAGTCAGCCTCCCAGAAACCCCTCAAAACGAAGATGTCCTCCAGGACACAGCTGGGGGTAGAGACGAAGAGGCCCTTCAAGACGGAGCTGAGGGCAATCAGGCCTTTGCAGATGTGCCCGTCGAGAATGACCTCCAGAATGTGGCTGGGGGTGGCCAAAGTGATAGGAAAGGTGACTCCCCCACATGAAAGTGAGGCCGAGAGCGAAGCCTCAACCAATCCATCCACTCCTGGCCGTATCAGGACCGTATACATGACTGGAGGTGACTCCGAGTCTGATGCGCCGCCGCAAGACATTGTCCAGCGCATAGACTCATTAGAGGGAGGACTCAAAACCCTCTCTGCCTCTATGCAAGCACTGGCTCAAGCAGTGTTTGATATTCGGTCGGCCTTGACCAGAACACCTTCAACCGGTCCTGACCCAGGAGTCAATGGGGAGTCGAGTGTACCCCTTCAACGGGCACCCTCAGATACAGAAGCACTCCGGACGTCGGAGCCCTCAAACGCTCTACTCCAGGTAGTACCACCTTCCCCGACTCCTAGCTCCACGGAGGATGTGGTCGAAATGATCAAGGACTTGCGGGAGCGCTTCGAGTCCAAAAACAGGCAAGAGGAGCGCCAGAAGATGGGCATTCCCCAGCCTTATCCCCTCGAGTGGAACAAGTGGTTTATCCTCCAAAATATAAACCACAAACACTCACGCCGTACGACGGGAATGACTCTCCGCGTCGGTACCTGACATATTTTCAGTCACAAACGGGGCATCTTCCAAAGGAGGACGCGCTCCTCACCAGCATCTTTGTTGGGGCCCTAAAAGGGGTGGCGTATGACTGGTACTGCAGCCTCCCCGACAATTCTATATCGTCCTTCGACGACTTGATGCGCCTCTTCCTCGATCGCTTCTACGACGGCGGGAAGGACATGACGATGGCATCTCTCATAGAAATACGCCAGAAGGAGAAAAAAATGGTTCGGGTGTTCATCGAACGCTTTCGACAAGCCTGCTTCTGGCTACCTCCAGGCATGCCAGAACATGCCCTCCTCTCCTCTTGCAGCATGAACATGCTGCCCGCAGTGAAGCTCTGGCTCAACTCTACTCCCCCTCCCGATTGGAGCTCCCTGATCATCGAAGCTGAAGCTGCAGAAAAGAAGGCGGCCAATGCACGTCTTCTGGGTGTCAGCTTCCCCGCCTTTGATGATAAGGGGAAAAGGTCAGCAGCCAACAATTCCGGACGAGAAGCAAAGGGGAAACAGGCATTGACTGTTAATGCCTCGAAAGGCGCATCTGCGCCTACTTAGAAGCCTCCACTGGCACCGAGACCCAAGGAGGTGTATTCATTTAATGACGAAGACACCCTGCAACTCTTTGAAATACTAAAGCAGGGTGATAAGATCAAGCTCCCGGACCCAAAGCAGCCCGATGAAGTCGGGAAAGTGGACAACCCGAGGTACTGTCACTACCATCGGTTTGTCGGACACCCGACCAAGGACTGCTATGTCCTCAAAAATTACATCCAGCGCATGATCAATGCGGATGTAATCTCCGTCGACTACGAAGAAAAGACGGTGTCACCCAATATGGTGTCACTTCAGTTCGGCACCTTGCCGTCGACTACCACACAAGATGGCGTCGTCCCCATCCCTAAGGCGACAATGGAGGTGGTAAACTTACCACCTACCCGTGACAATGCGAGTGGACTCATCCCACTCACCACATCTTGAGGAGAGGTCCTCTGGGTTCACCCCGACCTCATCTCCGAGGTGACTCAAACGGAGGTACATTCTATCTCCAAACCAAAAGGCAGGAAGATCAAGTCTTGCCGCACGGTCTCTTCTTCAACGGAGGAGGCACTTCCAGTATAGACGCGTGCACAACAGAATGCCCAGCCCGGCGAAGCTGCCGCCGAGGTGGTGCCTCCTGGCACCATCCCTGAGGAGGGCCCGTCTAAGCCCTCAGCAGCCAATAAGCAGAAGCAGGTGGAGGCTCGTTTCGACAGACCTCTACGGAAGAAGAATGCTTCGGGGCTAGCCAAGCCCCACAACTTTGACATTCTGGCACAACTGGCCAGTACTCCTGCACGCTTGTCTTTGTTCGAGCTCCTGCGTCTTTCCAAAGACTCCCGAGAAGCTCTCTACGAAGCTCTGAAGGATGCTGAATCCTTTCTCAGTCAGGTCAAGCAGCCTGAAGACCTCCCAACTACTTGTGCGCACTGTCGTTGTACGGAGGAAGTTATCCCAAACATAACTTTCACCCAACAAGACATGTGGCTCAAGCACCACCGACATAACCGACCGCTGTATTACACAGGGTACGTCGGTTCAGTCAAGGTGAGCCGGATTCAGATCGATCCGGGGTCTTCCCTCAGCATCATTCCGAAGGTGCTGCTATCAAAATTGGGGATCCCAATGTACCGGCTGGCGCCCTCCAATACAACCATCAGTGGCTTCAACGCTAGCAAAAGCGAGCCACTGGGCAAGATCCGACTGAAGTGTCACATCGACAACCTCAAAACTGAGGTGACTTGTTATGTGGTGGATGCCGAGGTCAACTACAACATCCTGCTCGGCCGACCATGGCTACATGAGTACATGGTGGTACCTTCCACGCTCCACTAATGCATGAAATATGTATCCACCAACGGCGTCATCCGGACGGAGTTCGCAGACATCGATCCCTTCAAAGGGATCGAAGCTTACTTCACCGATTTCGACTTGTACAAGCCACTTGACGAGGAGAAAGCCAACGATGCTGATGATGAGGCAGAGACGGCAACCGAGCCGGACACAGAGCCTGAGATGAATCCAGACGCCCCTTTGAAGATCCGACTGAAGGATAAACCACCCCAGAAGGCGCCTCCAATGAACATCAAACTATCAGGGAAAGCACCGACTCCTGAGGCTCCCCTGAAGATACGCCTTAAGGGAAAGCCGCCTCAAACATCGGCTCTCCTGGTGGCAAAATTACAGGGGAAGGCACCACTCACAGGAGGCGCAGTTGAGGCACCTCTGAAGGTGCGTCTTAAGGGCAAGCCCCGCAGTCATCCAAGATGCCAGAGAGGGCTCACATAACCCTCTCAGATCCCAAAGTCAAAGCTGTGGTGGATTCTCCTGATCCAACCCTAGTGCTTACAGATGAGGAGCTCGACGAATATATCTCTGCTGATATAGATGCACCCTCCTTAGACAATATAATCCCACGGGATAAGATCTCGTATTTTATCAATAATAGAGTGTCTTTTAATTATTCTTGTCTTCCACACTGGAATGCTATGTATACATTAGATAACGCTCTACGGTCGTTGCAAACACAAATAACGACCGTCCATGTAAATCGAGTAGTCCCGTCTCAAGGAGTCTATTTCATAACCCCTCCACGAAGCCGAGACGAAGGATCCATCATTTTGGGCAAGGTCGAGCGTCATCAAGACCTCCCGCCACTCGAGCCAGAACCTGATACAGGCAGAGTACAAGTCTACCGATACACGAATACGGCAAAGCACATCATCCAAAAGATGGGCTATGACCTAAAAAGTAATAAAGGCCTAAACTACGGCAAAGGTCGACATCTCCCTCTCCGGCTTCTGACACCTAAGGGAAAGCCGCAGGACTACTACAATCAGACTCGAAAGGGGGTGGGCTATGTCACGCCGCCAACAACTCTAGAGAGTTCAGACGCAGAAGACGTAGAACATTCCCACTCGTCCGAAGCATCGACTTGGGATTCCGATACTAGTATCGGATCAGTCTTCAGGAAAGTGCTGTCAGCTAACATGACGTCAGCAAAACCTCAAAAAGGTGAAGGCGAAGACCAAGCTCTGGGACCCTTCGAAGAAGAACCCTGGGCTCAACACCTAGGAGAACAATGGGAGTCTCGTTTTGAGTTACGTGAACCTCCCACCGAAGATGAAGTCGAGCAGATCGACCTTGGGGACGGATCTTCTTCTAAACCCATCTTCATCAGCAAAAGCCTAGAAGGAGAAGACCGAGAGTCTCTAATCCAGCTGGCTAAAGAGTATATCGACGTCTTTGCCTGGAGCTACGAAGACATGCCTGGACTCGATCCACAGGTCGCAATGTATAGGTTGAACATCTTACCTGATGCCAAACCTATCAAACAACAACAACGACGTTTCCGTCCGGACATCATGAATGCCATCGATCAGGAGGTGGACAAACTCTTGACCAGCGGCTTCATCCGTGAGGAACAACACCAAGATTGGGTGGCTAACGTCGTACCTGTCACCAAGAAAAATGGGAAGATACGAGTCTGTATCGACTTCAGGGACCTCAACTCTGCTTGCCCGAAGGACGAATTCTCGCTTCCAATCACCGATGTGATGATTGACAACACATGTGGCTTTGAATGTATGTCCTTCATGGACGGGTATTCAGGCTATAATCAAATCAAGATGTTCCTCGATGATGCAAAACACATGTCATTCAGGACTCCAAAAGGTGTTTTCTGCTACACAGTGATGCCTTTCGGCTTGAAGAACGCCGGTGCAACATACCAACGAGCTATGAGCACCATCTTTCGTCAACATCTTCGCAAGACAGTCGAATGCTATGTTGACGACATCGCAGTCAAGAGCCGCCTCAAAGGAGATCACCTACAAGATCTGAAGACAGTCTTCGATCTCATGCGGGCACATCAACTCAAAATGAACCCCGCTAAATCCTTCCTGAGGGTTTCTAGCGACAAATTCTTGGGCTTTGTCATCACGACGAAAGGCATTCATGTTGATCCCGAGAAGACCAAAGCCATCCTCAACATGGACCCTCCGAAGAATCTTCGAGAACTTCGGGGCCTACAGGAACGTCTGGCATACATCCGGAGGTTCATAGCAAACCTCTCCGGTAAATGTCACCCCTTTACTCAGCTCATAAAAAAGGGAGTCTCTTATGTCTGGACAGAGGAGTGCCAAAAGGCTTTCGACGACATCAAAGCCTACTTGACGAGCCCACCAGTCCTGGTGGCGCCTGTCGCCGGTAAACTATTTCTTCTCTACGTCCGTGCCATGGATCATTCTCTTGGCGCTCTGCTGGCTCAAAACAGCGATACAGGCTATGAGCAAGCAATCTACTACCTCAGTCGAACGCTCATCGGGGCCGAACACCGGTACAACCCCGTTGAAAAGGAGTGCTTGGCTTTGGTGTTTGCCATCCAGAAAACTCGTCATTATGTTTCGGGCCAGACAATTCATGTCATTTCCTGAGTTAATCCACTCAGAGTCCTCATGACGAAGCCGAAATCATTGAACTCCCGACTAGCCACATGGGCGATCTTGCTAACACCATATAATATGGTGTTTGTCCCGCAAAAAGCTGTTAAAGGTCAAGCTCTGGCTGACTTTTTAGCTGCACACCCCATCCCAGAATCCTCAAGACTCTATGAAGACATCTCGAATGAGGTCCAAGAATCCAACGTCACCGAAGGGAGCTCCGTTTGGCGGATGTTCTTCGATGGCGCTTCAAGAACAGGCCCCAAAGGCCAAATCATCGCAGGAGTGGGGGTAGTCTTAGTCTCCCCCGATCGGTTGGTCATCCAGCGTGCTTACTCCCTTTCGAAGCCGTGCTCCAACAATGTTACCGAGTACAACGCACTCATCATGGGACTCCAACTCGCACAACAGCTGGGGGTGGACCATCTGGAAGCCTACGGTGAGTCAAAACTTATCGTGAACCAGATTCGGGGGCAATACGAGGTTCGCCATGAAGATCTGATCCCTTACCATGAAGTTGCATTGAACATCATTTCAACCTTCACCGGGTTCTTCATCGAACATGTACCCCGTCTACAAAACTTGGAGGCCGACGCTCTGGCTGGCCTCGCGGCCTCATTGGCAGCGCCCCTTGGGACTCAATACTATGTCACGGTAACTGGCCGAGACTTGGTTTGTCCCAGAGACAACCTATGCTTGCGAGTGGCTCACACCATGCCGACGAACACTGGTGTTAATGTCCGAGACTGGAGGTTCCCGTTCATCGACTTTGCTGTCTACGAAATCCTTCCAGAGGACCCGAAGGAAGCTGTCTCAGTCAGGAGACGCTCTCTTCGATTCTACTACGATACAGCTACCAAAACGCTGTACCGATGCTCCTTCGATGGGCTCCTCCTTCGATGCCTGTCCAATGAAGAAGCAGCCGAAGCTCTTCGAGAAGCTCATGACGGAACTTGCGGAGCTCATCAACCCGGTCCTAAGTTGCAGGATCGACTGCGACGTATGGGCTACTACTGGCCAACCATGGCCGCCGACGCTGTTGAATATGCTAAGAAGTGTCACGCATGCCAACTTCATGCAGACTTCATACATACACCGTCTGAACCGCTACATCCTACAGTCGCCTTCTGGCCCTTCGAAGCCTGGGGCATGGATATTGTGGGACCAATCACCCCTTCTTCATCAAGAGGACACCGCTTCATCCTGGCCATCACCGATTACTTCTCCAAATGGGCAGAAGCAGTCCCACTGGCGGAAGTAAAGAGCTCCAGGGTGGTCAGCTTTATCAAGCACCATATTATTTACCGTTTCGGAGTACCCCGGCGGATCATTCATGACAATGGTCCTCAGTTTATCAACCATATTTTTAGCTGGTTCTGTGACAAGAATCGTATTCAAAATGTGGCATCCACCGCCTACAATCCGGCTGCAAACGGGTTAGCAGAGGCGTTCAACAAGACCATCGTTAGGCTGCTCAAAAAAGTCGTGTCATCCAACAAACGCGACTGGAACGAAAAGCTTGGCGAATGCCTTTGGGCCTATCGCACAACGGTACGGACCCCAACAGGCAACACACCATTCTTCCTGGTCTACGGGAGTGAAGCAGTACTGCCTCTCGAGATCCAGATACCCTCACTCCGCGTAGCAATAACGAACAAACTCACAGAAGAAGACAATCAACGTCGTCGTCTGCGGGAACAGGAGGCACTCGATGAGAATCGTCTCCTGGCTCAACAACGCATCGAACTCAACCAAGCCCGTATATCGCAGGCTTTCAACAAGAAGGTCAAACAGAGGACTTTCCAAGTTGGCGACCTGGTTTTAGCAGTCAGACGGCCAATGGTGTTAACTCACAAGACCCCAGGAAAGTTCGAGCCCAAGTGGGAAGGACCTTTCATCATTGAGACGGTATACTCAAATGGTGCTTACCGTCTCGCCAAACCCAACGGGGACTTGTTTATGATGTCCATCAACGACAAGTTCCTAAAGAAGTACTATTCTTGACATCCTTCAGACATGTGCTTCCCCAAAGGGGATCTATGGGCCCAGTCATCGGGCTCACACACAATCTCCTTCCACAAAACTCATACGCTACCGGAACCCAGCTGTTCCGCGGCATCCTTCAGTAGAAAGACAACCACGTCCACATCACCTCTGAGTTGTTCCTCTACATCCTATAAAGTGGAATCTTACGCTACGTAAGCCGACGCTACCCTTCATGTTTACCACGTCCACATTACCTCTGAGTAAACATCTCGTACAAACAACCCCTGCGTTGTCGTACATTGATCGCAGAACTTCCACGTCCACATCACCTCTGAGTTGTTCAGCGTATCCCCCAGGATCATTTCTACCACGTCCATAATACCTCTGAGTAGGAAGATTCTATCATTTTGAACCCAATGATTGCCACGTCCACATCACCTCTGAGCAAACATGTTGGTTCCTTCAAACTTATTATCTGTGCCTAAAAACCAAGGGGCACAAAAGATAATAGGTCCACACAAATTACCAAGTTCATAATAACAAAAATGAACACATCACAAAAAGTTGCGTACTTCTTTATTTTTCTGAAAGAGAGAGTACAAAAAACTACATTATCCCCCAGCGAAGGGTTGCAAAAGAACACAAAAAAAAGGGAAAAGCTACAGTCCCTGAACCTCCACAGGGTGGGCTGAGAGCTCCCTGACTCGAAGTCTTAAGTCGGCTGTACGGGTCTCCACAGTCGCCAGGACTCGTCGCTCAGCTTCTTGACGCATCAATTCAACAGCCTCAGCGGAAGTATCGTTCTCATGCTTCTCATCAAGCTGTTGTCGCTGCTGCGCCAAGACAAGAGTCCGCTGAGTAAAAGTCGCTTCCTCCTTCTTGAATGCTGCGTGTTCAGCCCGGACACGCTCGGCATCCAACTGGAGTCGGGCCCGTTGGTCCTCAAGGCGGCGCATCTGGGTGTCGATCTCCGCGATGTTAGCATCCAATGCAGCTCGAGTTTCCACCATCGTCTTCATGGACTGAGACAACTCCTCTACCGCAGCCTCAGTCTCAGCCACCTCGTGCTCCCAAATGCCCACAGTGGCCTGGTAGGAAGACTCAATCTCGGCAATCAGCTTTCCCTTCTCCGCATCTATCAGGACGGAGAGGTCGTTTCGCTGGATGCACTGAAGTTCCGTAAGCCGCTCGTCCAGCTCGATCACCGAAGCCTCCAGAATTTCGGCCATATGGTCGTGGCCTTGGTGAATGCAGATCAGCTCGATACAGGGCATTGCCAGAGCTCTTGCCGTCGCAAAACTCCTGTTGGCATCCATCACAGCAGATACACCCTTCTGCAGCATTTTGTACACCCCCTCGACGAGGAATTTCACATATTCGTCTGCATCCGCCAGGACCTGTGGCGTCATAGCAGGAGTTGGAGGAGCTACTACAGTTAGCGGACAAGAAGAAGATCCGCCAACCTCAACCTGCGAGGCTTGAACCTCGGCATCAATGGGCTCTTCATCAACAGGGGCTGGACTGCTAGCCCGAGGAGCCGAAGGAACAGAGGAAGCCCGCACAGGCGTCGAAATAGTACCCCAAGTAGGAGGGGCAACAGAGGGTTCCACACCCTTACCCTTCTCAAACTCGGAGGGACCAGATAGGCGCAGCAGTCACCAAGCGCTGCCAGTTAGGTGCAGCAAATGTCATACGCCTCCAACCAGGCGCATTCCACTATCTCTTCAGCAGCTCAGTTATGTGCATCCAGCTCAGTTATGTGCATCCCTTCAGCCGCCCAGTTATGTGCCACTCTTCCAACCAGGCTCACCTGGCCGAGCAGGATGAGAGTGGCAGTTAACACTCTATCCAGAGAAAGAGCCGCCAAAGCCAGAGGAAGACGGTCAGAGCACCGCCATTCCGATCTACGGCTCTTCCGGAACAACGGAGACGAGGCCCGAGCATCCCTATCTTTGGATGTAATATGCACCTTTCGCCTGCCTCAGAAGCCCTCGACTCCGTCTTTTAGATGTAACAGTCACCTTCAAGAGTATCAACGATGACATGGCGTCTCATCTTCACCCTCGGGAGCACTTCGTCAGCAGAGTGCACCCGAATACTCAAGTTCATGTCGGAAGTACGTGAGGGAATGAGAAGCAAACCTTCTCTCTATGCCACTATTTATAGGTCGGGCAGATCAAACCCACGTGCCAAGTGGATGGCTCTTCGAGTTTCGAGCAATGAACTCACATTAAATGGATGAACCGGACGCCTCGACTTCAGCCAAACGGCTATTTAAAGGCACTCGAGAAGCGAAACAGCCGCATCATTAAAGACGTGTCGGATGCGCCGGCTGGACAGCGTATCACACTCTATCAAACACCAAACAGATACGCCCTGTACCGAGTGCATCACAGGGTATGCTTCCCCATACGTCCCCATACGCCTAGTGGAACGTCAACTGACGCGCCCACTCAGCTGTCCATCGAATGTCACCAACATTAAATGCTGAACTGACAGAGTTGGCAGCACGCCTTCCCAAGTCTGAATGGTTTACAAAAAACGAAGCATCCACAACGTCAGCATCATCATGACCTTACCCCGACGGCTACTGCCACGTGGCCACCCAACCATCCGCATGCGCCTCAAAAGCCATGCGCCTCAGACCCTTCACTGATCCCTAAAGACAGAAGAAGAGTCTCCAATTGAAGCTTTGCATGCGCCTCAAAAGCCATGCGCCCCAGACTGATCTCTGATCCCGAAAGACAGAAGGAAAGTCGCTTGCATGCGCCCCAAAAGCCATGCGTCTAGAACCGCTCGTGACTCCTAAAGGTCACGAGCCAAAATCTCATCATGCGCCCAATCCAAGGCGCATCCCACCAAATCATCCCCCCATCAGATCCGAGATCTCCGAGCCATGAGTCGACGATATGTGTCTTTTGACTCAACTCATCCAAGATTTCAGTAACAGAAAGATCTTCTCCTCTGCTACGTGCCGGCTCACAACAGCAGTATGAAGAATTCAACCCCTCGAGTAGGGCGCATCATCCATGCGCCTCCATCAGCAATCCCCACGTGGCGTCCCCACGTACCGGCACATCCTACGAATGCGCGCATGAGCAGCCAACCTGCCCAGCTATAAATAGAGGGATCATTTCCTTCTTCCAGATACATACATACGGACAAGACACAGACAGATACAAGGGAACGTACCACTAGAGTGGCAGATACAGACACTCAACGTCTTCCTCCTCTCAGCAAGCTCCAGCACCCAGAGCAATCTACACCTTCAGAGAACCGATAACCGTCGTCAGCCCGTCAACGGAGTCAACGCATTACCACTCGCTCCATTGGCACTAAGGACCCAGATTAAACAAAAGTGTACTCCTAGGACTACATCTAAGTCCTATATTGTAACACTGTTCTATTTGTATTAAGATTTGCAATCAAACAATTTTAATGGCAAACAGTGACGATAGTCTGGCAGGTTGACACAAATAGAAACTCACGACTCAGTTGTTAGAAATCTTTTCATAGGATGTGCCTTAGAGTTGGTTACCCCGTCGATAACCCTTGGATGCTGTGGAAGAGTGGATCATTCTATATTGTCGACCATGTGTTATTGTACACGCTCGTTTTCTATTTATTGAGAAACGATTCTTGACTTGACTATATCTACCATATCCCGATATGCCGTGCCTTATTCCCTATTAACCAAGAGTCGAGGTACAGTATTCGGACTTTGGGAACCCTCTAACCGCAATATTCCTAAAACTATGTCTTAGCTTCTAAGGTGGGTAGACTGTAAGCTTCCTAAATTTTTTTGGATATACCAGGATTACCGAATGATTAGAATAACTTCCGTTAGGATGATGATTAGTACCCTTGGACTCCCACTTTCCATTTAGATCATTTCGTGTTCTCGGCCGTGCCATTAGTATTCGGAGCACGAGACCAGCTGTTACCGTCCAACAAATTTTATATGTAAGATATAGACGAGTCCACCTTCATCTAGGTATATCATGTCCCACTCAAATATATTCCCTTGTACTCTATTTTTATGGTACGACTTTCAGGACAAAAAGACTAGCTATAACCCTTACCACAATAACGGTACACTTTTCGACTTCCCCTAGAGCCTCAACCTCGACCCAATTCATTCGATCCAATATATGGTTGTAATCTACTCGAAATCTACTATGTATATGCCACTAGTGTGCCACCCAATTGAGGCCTCATGTGCTACTTAAACACAAAAGTCTCGGGAGGCACATTTTTGGGCTTCATGAACCTAGTGACCAACCTGGCTGGCAACTAGCTCAATCTCTTGGATAGAAACCTATTCTAGGATACCCTAATCTAGTAGGAATAGTTTTATCATTAGGATCTTGTCTAGTCCATATAGATTGAAACCCAATGTTCATCCAACCAACGACTGATGTCCAAATAGAGAATCCATTAAGATCACAATCTTGATTTTTCAAATTCAGTCCTATTTTGGAATGTTGTTTAGAACACCGAGAACGGAATTTTCGTATTGCATGGTTTGTAAGTCCCTCTAAGAAACAAGTGTTCTTTGATTTAGCAAGTGACTGGACTAGAGTAGCCCAATTTAGCAAATAAGTCAATGGTTCGTAAACTTTCTTATACGTGTATCATCAGATACTCTTTATCACCCTTGAAACCTCATATTGCTCTCGACTAGTTTTTCTTATCCTTCCGTCCTTCCTATTTCAGAGCAATGAATGGTCATGCTTATTAGAATTTATTAATAATTTTTAGCTACTTGTATAAATTCGTTGCTTGTTAAATTTTGGGTTGTTTGACAGATACGCGAGGATTATAAATACCATATGTCCTAGATATTTTTAGAAGAGTTATTAGCCACTAATTAGAAGATTATAAGATTTTAGTGACCCGTGTTTCAATGGAGTAGTGTGACCTAAGGTGGGTAGAAGTTCTCGGAGTTCCATAGTTACTAAATGGCTAGAAGGAGGATACAACTATTTTTGGGAATTAAAATTTAAGGAGATTAAGGCTCAGGTAGAATTCTTATTGAAATTTTTTTTAGGAATAGTTATGGATTAGAATTTCGAGAACGAAATTATTTTTAAGGTGGGTAGATTTGTAGCCTCCCTTTCTAGAATTTTTGAAATATTTTATTATTTATTTGATTTAAATAGTGATTTTAGAATTTTTGTAAATAATTATTTAGTTAATTGTTACGGTAGATGATTTTTAATCATGATTAAATTTAGAGTACAAGGTGACTAGAAATCGTGGCACTGATAGTGCAGTGGCGTGCCTAGACTAGTGTATTAGCCATGCCAAGGAAGGCCGAGCCATAGTGATGTCCTAACTAGGAAAACCAGGCCAAGTTGCGACTTAACCCTTACCGAAGATTTTATTTATTATTTAATTATTTATTATTAAGGTTTATTGACTTGTGGAATACCCGGTTGTACCAAACCAGCCTGGACTGGGCCCGAATCGAAACCGAGCCTATGTAATCTTGTATTAAGGCCAAAGACGTCCATGTAGACATATGTATTGCATTTATTAATTTTTGATATTCCAAATAGGCATTTCATAGATAAAGGATTTATATATAATATATATTTTATTGCTATTGAATCGATGTTCTATTTTGGAAATAGGCCAATTGTGCAGTGGCAACATTTAGGACATACCAACAAATTCAGGTACATCCGGTATTGAATTACTGTATTCTGTTCTCCTACATTTCGTTAGTATTATCGTTAAGAATAGTTGTCGTGTATAGATATATATATATAATTATTATTGATTTTTCCTAAGTTTGATAATAAATATATTTTTATAGTCTGTGTATATATTGTCATCATAACTCTATACTAGGAAGATATATATTATGGTTTTGGAAGAATTAAATCATATGTATATATATACATATTTAATTATATAGGCGTACGAATATATATATTCATAATTTCTTAAGGTATATACAAATATACGTGATATTTATATATAGGTGTATATACATATAAATATAGGTGTAATGTATGTGTATAATAAATAGTATATAAATAATTGTATGTATATATAAATATATATATATAAATGTGTTAATTGTTGAAAAAGAAAAAAAAAAAGAAAACAAGAAAAAAGAAATAAAGAGAAGAGCAGCCCCAAACCGAGCAGCTACTGCTCGGCCATGAACCCAAGAGCCCAAAGCTCTGGGCCACCCCGGCCCCAAACCGCTAACAGTAATTGCAAACGAACTCTAAGTTCCCAGACCCGAGCGGTTAATCTCCCCCCCGTACGAGTATAAGAGATAGGAGAGGGAGCTCCTTTCGGCAAAACCTTAAACCCTAATCCCAGATGACACGCCGACCCCAGCCTGGGCGCAACCTCGTGCAGCCCTGCGTGCCGTGCGCGGCCACGACACGCCGGAGCGCGCGTGCGCAACGGCGCTTGACAGCACAACGACAGCAGTTTTTGGCCGCAAGGTATGCTACTTCGTAAACCTGTAACCCTCTCAATTCTTGATCGATTTTTGATCTATAAATCAGTTTGGACAGCCTTCATAATCGACTAGGAATACTGCTATCTGGTTCGTACTGAACTGGATTGGATTCGAGTAGAAATCGAATCAAAATCGGACCAAACAACGTTTCCTAAAAACAGAATAGAACTACCAAGTACTAATTTGGGAAGGCGATTTCTCGCCAAACCATCCGCAGTTTTTGAAATCTATTTAAACAGTATTAGAGACAACCTAAACGACCTAGAAACCCCATCATTAGTTTTAATTCTAGTTGTTTAGATAGTAAGTGTTATTGAATTGAAAATCAGGAAAAACTGTGTTTCGAAATATTAATTTTTAGAAAATTCTCCCGATACCACGTCCGTCCCGCCATTTCGAGCGACGTGGTCACAAACCGAAAGCATCGAAAGCTGCGTAACAGCTTCGTGGTCGTGTGGGCTTTGGCGGAATTCAAATTGGTCGCGTGTGCACGACGAATTTGATGCGTATCCGTCAAAATTTCCCGTATCGGCCTCTATGCAAATTCCCCAATTACTTTGTGCACGCTCGTCAGATCGAGACAAAACTTGTGCCAACAGGACCGTATCATTTTTTTGGTCCTGTATGCCAAGTTTGGTCCGATTCTGAGACAGTTGATAAAATCACCGTTTTGCGGAGCCCACGGTCCGACTCAACGGGCAATTTTGTGCACGGCCCGCCGGAATCCATCTTTGGACATACGGTTGGGTTCATATCGGAAAATCGGATCCGTAGACATGTAGTTTGATGACTTTAGAGACCGTTGACTCTAACACGCTTTTCGGTGCAAAGCGGGTCCAACGGCGGACACCATTTTGACCCAAAATTACCGTTTTGCCCCTGTGTCCAGAATTGGACTTAAGGACAGGCGATCCTAGCTATTTTGACTATTCTAAGAATATTGGTAATGTTTATTTCAGCTTTCGGGGACAGTTGTACGGGTTTTGACTATTGTGGCTTTCTGAGTGGTTCAGATTTATCGGTTACACCAGCACAGGACCACAGACGAGTACAGTTTATTGTCTGTATTTTGATATTGATCTTTACTATATTTCATTGATTAGTCATTGGTTATGTGATTTTTATACTCTATTATAAATTGTTGAGTCGAGAATGAGAAGTACCAAGGATGTGTGATCCGACCGTAGACCGTGTTTATTTTCATGCAGTAGACCTCGTAGACATTGTTTATTTTCTGCAGTAGACCTCGTAGACATTGTTTATTTTCATGCAGTAGACCTCATAGACATTGTTTATTTTCTGTAGTAGACCTCGTAGACATTGTTTATTTTCTGCAGTAGACCTCGTAGACATTGTTTAGTTTCTGCAAGTAGACCTCGTAGACATTGTTTATTTTCTGCAAGTAGACCTCGTAGACATTGTTTAATTTTTGCAAGTAGACCTCGTAGACCGTACGGTGTAGCACCCCAGACTGATCACATGTCAAAGGTACTTCTAACAGTTGGGGAAAGTATTTTGGGTCTATTTATTTGCTATTGGTTTTCTGTATTTCCTGTTTATTTTCAAAACTCATGATTGATGTCTAACCTTTGTTTTATAGTCATTTTCTTTATTTGAAATTGCATTCAGTGAATTGTGCTCGTTCCATTCCTGACTAAAAATTAATATTTTTCAGGTTAGCCGTGGATTCACTTAGCATGAGAGATACGGGGATACTTGCAGACAAAGGCCTAGAGACTAGCTAGATAGTTGAGTTATAGTCATTCATTTATTTGTACAAGTTTATATTTTTCTACAAATATAAAACTTGTGATCATTGTAAGTTAAATTAATTATGTGAATGAGCATTATTTGTGATTTGATCTTCATGGCCGTGACAGCGTTCTACCGCCGACACTGCTGCGTAGGCTGGCTTGGACACGTCTTGTATCCGTAAAAAAAATGGGTACGGGTCGTGACATGTGCCAAGTGGAGATATCAGACATGAGGTTATGATAGAAGCCCATAGCTCTCAGTATTCTATACACCCTGGAGGAACTAAAATGTACAAAGATATCAAGCAACACTTCTGGTGGAATGGAATGAAGAGTGTGTCACGCCCCAAAACCAGAATACTGGAGAGCGGAGGACAGACACAGCCAGCGTACATTAAAGTGAATCCTACCTCGTAATATGGTCATGGCTGTCTAGATGCATGAGGGTTTATCTACAAGCCAACAGTCTCTTATGGTCATGAACAAGCCTAGTGTCTCAATCACAAGCAAGTAAGTAAATGTTACAAGATGTTAGATCATCAGACATACAAAGTAAGGCGTCCCAGACATTACCTATTCAGATGATCATGAAGCTAGTCGTACAAAATGCAAGGACTAGCAAGAGTTTAAGTCATACATGATCAACCCTAGGATTTGTCAATTATGTTACAGCCCGTAGGCAGACAGTAAGTAAAGTTGCAAATGAGCTAACACTTGCTCGGCGGCTAAACGTCTCAAAAGAATATTTTTACAAGGGAGTGGGAGAGCAAAATAAGAACCCACTCGTTGCTAGGGTTGCGCCTAGTGGTCACCATCTGGCTGGAAGACAGGAAGATCCTCGGGAGCTACTCCAAAATCTGGCCATACAAAACCAGCTGGGTCAGACCCCAGAAAGAGCAAGTGCCACAAAGGAGGCTTCAATTAAGAACTAAAACCAGCATATTAGCACAAAAGACATAATTAATAAATAAAGACATGGGTTAGAGAAAACAAGGTGATAAACGATAAGACAACTAAGGGACTGTTTCGGTAGCCAAGTTACAACCCGTAAACCAAATAAGGACCAGGGTTGTAACCCTTCACCTGAACAGAACTTAGTCTCCAACCAATTATCGACAATAGTAAAGCATAACAGTAATGTGCTAAAATAACCATGTACTGGTCTTGCCTAGGCAAGACTAGACGAGACTCCATCCTTCAATCACGACCAAGCAATGAGTATGGCTTGATACTTTAACTAACTAGGGTTATCACAAGCTTAGTTACTAACAAGATGCATCGAGATGTTCCAACAGCCACAAGCCCTGCAGACTTAATCCAGGTTATCCGGTCACAAGTTGAAAGAGTTGGATTAGGTGACTTGGGGGTGCAACACATGACAGTGTGTTGGAAATATGCCCTACTCGACGGCAGGCTACAAGTCCAATTAAAGCGTCCAGATAACGGGACTGCCTGTAGTTGGAAAATCTTTTCATGAACTACATGATCAATCTAGTCATTATCCTAGTCAGATTCAATATGAATCCCTGACCGTGGTAACCAGGAATTCATGTCCTAAACATGATGCAAGATGAGACATGTAGCTTATACAAGCACAAACGTCCACGGTGTCAAGACAAAAGTTACTTAGCAAGTCAAGATAGCCGTCATAACAGCATATCAAGATTATCATGTTAGGTTTACATATCAAGAGTGCGCCACGATGGGCCACTATCATGTCATGTTACTTGTTACTTGTAACTGGCTAAGAGTGCGCCTTAACAGGCCATTATCGTGTTCTATCCTTACATTATCATGAGAGAAACTTGCAGAAAATAGCTAATAACATATTCTTGAAGCCAAGAAAAAGATCTACCACTATTATGTTGGGAGTTGGAAGAAATTTTGGCCACAAATCGGCCAAATAGGACATAAAATAGCCAAAAACAGTCAAATAGGCACTATGCAGCACTATTCAGCACTATGCGGCACTCCCATATGCGGCTCAGACACTATACAGCACTATGCAGCACTCCCATATACGGCTCGGACACTATGCAGCACTATACGACACTCCCATATGCGGCTCGGATACTATGCAGCACTCCCATATGCGGCTCGGGCACTATGTGGCACTCCCATATGCGGCTCGGGCACTATACGGCACTATACGGCACTCCCATATGCGGCACTATGCGGTACTATGAGGCACTATACGGCACTCCCATATGCGGCTCGGGCACTATGCGCCACTCCCATATGCGGCTCGGACAGTATGCATCGTTCCTGCCAGAATCAGCACAAATAAACATAGAAATGGCAAAAAATGCTTTTGGCCATAACTACCTCAAAACAAGTCAAAATCTAACTTTTCAAAGGTACATTTTGGGTAAAATTGAATTCTCTACAACATGGAACAATCAAAACTTGAAAATAATGGAGTTTAATAAATCAAAACCCAAGAAAACCGAAAATAATACAAACTTAGATCTACATGAATCCATCCACCAAAATAAAAAATGTCAAGTTCTAAAGTGGCTTAAAATCAAGTAAGGAAGAGAATGGAATAATAAAACTTGAGATTCCTCATGAAATAAGTTGCACTTGTCTAGGACTTGGTAGGTAGGAGGAGTAAATGAAGAAGATGAAGAAATAAATGAAGAAGTGAATGAAGAGAGAGAGAGAGAGAGAAGGAGTTGGGTTATATATCAACCCTCTCCATCTCAAACCAAGCCAAGCCAAGCCAAACCAAGTCAAATAAATCAAGTCAAGATTAAACCAAGACTAGGCTAAGCAAAATAAACCTCACTACGGTCCACCTGATAATTGCCAGAAATCTCGTATACGCATACGAAAATACGTATAACGGGAAATGGGAGTGACAACTCTACCCACCTTAAAAGAATTTCGTCCTCAAAATTTAATCAAGAGGCTAAAGATGTCGTGTAAAGCTATATTAATCATAAGCAGGCTACGACTAGCAGTCAATCAAGCAATCATTCATGCAAGCAAGGAATTAAAAGCATAAGGCATAAGAAAGACATTAAACCTTATGAGTCAAATAGGTGCGGATATCGCGAACGAATATCATCCTCACGCTCCCACGTTGACTCACCCAAAGAGTGATGACCCCAATCAACACAGACTAAACTAATAGTCTTGTTCTTGAGCACCTTCTCTCTTCGGTCCAAAATAGATACGGGCCTTTCCTCATATGAAAGGTTGGTACCAACAACCAATTCCGAATGATCAAGGACATGACTCAGATTCGGAATATACCGTCGCAATTGGGATACATGAAATACGTCATGTACCTCACATAAAGACGGTGAAAGAGCGAGACGATAGGACACATTACCTACTCGTTCAAGGATATCGAACGGCCCTATGTACCTAGGACTAAGCTTTCTTCGTACGCCGAATCGAATGACGCCACAGGTAGGCGAGATCCTAAGGAACACGTGGTCGCCGACAGAAAACTCAAGGGGATGCCGATGAGAATCGGTCCAATGGCGCTAGCGATCTTGGACAACTCGAAGATGATCTCTGACTTGTCTGACCACCTCGATTGTCTGCGTAATCATCTCTGGACCAAGCATCTGTCTCTCGTCGACATTATCCCATGCTAATAGGGATATGCACTTCCTGCCATACAGTGCTTCAAAGGGTACCATCTGGATACTTGCCTGGAAACTGTTGTTATAGGAGAACTCCATGAGATGCAGGTGATCTTCCCACGAACCACCGAAGTTGAGTGTACACGATCGCAACATATCTTCAAGAGTCTGGATCGTGCGTTCTGACTGACCATCTGTCTGTGGATGATAAGCCGAACTGAACTTGAGACGAGTCCCCAAGCTCTCTTGAAGACTTCGCCAAAAGTACGATATAAATCTTGAATCTCTGTCTGATACGATACTAACTGGCACTCCATGCAATCTGACAATCTGCCTGAGGTACATCTCTGCTAGCTGATCCGTCGACTGAGTAATTCTGAAGGGAAGAAAATAAGCTACCTTGGTAAGCCTGTCAACTATAACCCAGATATCATCTCTTCCAGCTGGGGATTTAGGTAACCCAGTTACAAAATCTATGGTAATATGCTCCCATTTCCATTTTGGGATCGGTAAAGGTTGAAGAAGTCCAGCTGGTCTCTGATGTTCAGCCTTAACTTGTTGAAAAACTAAACAACGAGAGACAAACCGGGCTATCTCCCTCTTCATGCTATTCCACCAGAAATGCTGACGGATGTCTCGGTATATCTTCGTACCATCGGGATAAATTGAATACTGAGAACTGTGAGCCTCTGCCATGATCTCCTGTCTGATATCACCACTGGGTACACAAAGACGTCTCCCATGTCGGAGAGTACCATCTTCGTGAACACATAACTCTGGTCTCCGTCCTGCTACATATTCTGTCCTAAGCCGCTGAAGCTTAGAATCCGTCGACTGAGCTAACTTAATCCTCTCAACTATACTGGACTGAACTTGCATACTGGCCATCAATGCCACATTGGTAGGAAGAACAACTTCAATACCCATTTTTTGAAGATCGGCTAACAATTCTGGCAGTGCTATTAGGAAATAAACTCCAGCTCTCCTGCTCAATGCATCTGCTACTACGTTGGCCTTCCCAGGATGATACTGCAAGTTGATGTCATAATCGATAAGTAGATCTAGCCATCTTCTCTGACGCATATTAAGATCCTTTTGGGTAAACACATACTTCAGACTCTTGTGGTCGGTGAAAATCTCCATCCGATCTCCATATAAATAATGCCTCCAAAGTTTTAATACAAAAACTACTGTTGCTAATTCCAAGTCATGGGTAGGATAATTCCTCTTATGGTCACGAAGCTGACGTGACGCATAAGCGACTACCCTACCATGCTATATCAAGACACATCCCAATCCTCTGCCAGAAGCATCACAATAAACTGAAAATCCTTCAGTCCCATCTGGAAGCGTGAGAATGGGGGCCGTCATCAATCTTCGCTTCAACTTCTCAAATGAACTCTGACACTCTGCTGTCCAAGCAAACTGTACATCCTTGCGGGTCAACTGCGTCAGTGGTGCTGAAATTCAGCAAAGTCTGAGACAAACCGCCGGTAATAGCCAGCCAATCCTAGGAAACTCTACACTTCTATGACGGTACTGGGAACAGGCCATGACTCTATAGCCACTATCTTCTAGGGGTCCACTTCCACTCTACCTCGGGTGATGATATGACCTAAGTACGAGATGCGATCAAGCCAAAACTTGCACTTACTAAACTTCGCGTACAACTGGTGCTCTCTGAGAATCTGAAGAACTACACGAAGATGCTGCTCATGATCTGCCTCATTCTTGCTATAGACTAAAATGTCGTCTATAAACACTCTCACGAACTGGTCCAAATAGGACATGAAGATACGATTCATGAGGTCCATGAATACGGCTGGCGCATTGGTCGCTCCAAATGGCATAACAAGGAACTCCCAATGCCCATATCTGGATCTGAATGCTGTCTTTGGGACGTCTTGCTCTCTAACTCTGATCTGATGGTATCCTGTCCGCAAGTCAATCTTCGAGAATACTGCCGCTTCTCTGAGTTGATCAAATAAATCATCTATCTTTGGTAGAGGATATCTGTTCTTGACTGTTACAGAGTTCAAGGTACGATAATCAACACATAATCTTGACGTACCATCCTTCTTTTTCACAAGAAGTATCGGGGCTCCCCAAGGTGATCCACTAGTACGAATGAATCCCGTGGTTCTGAGTTCTTCAATCATCTTGTATAAAATCTCTAACTCTGAAGATGCCATCCTGTAGACTCCTCCTGACACTGGTGCCGTCCCTGGAAGCAAATCAATGGTGAACTCTACCTCTCCCTCTGGAGGCATGCCTGGAAGCTCTTTGGAAAATACATCAGGAAACTCTTCAATAATTCTGGGAAACTGAACTACCACTGCTACTGCCATCCGCAATACTGGTAGAGAAGGTTCTACTTCGCCTCTGAAAAATGAAAACTCTGTCTCACCGGAAATACCAAAAATAATCCTGCCAAAATGACAGTCTATTCTTGCGTATTGCTCCTTCAACCAATCCATTCCTAGGACCACATCATAATCGGACATCAGGAATTCTATCAACCTAGCGGAAAACTCTCTACCGCTAACTACGATTCGACACGAGGAAAATACTCTATCTACTCCCACAAGACCGTTACCAGTAAGTATATTAAGCCTTACTGATAATGACTCTGGCTCCAATCCTATCCGTGTAGCGAATTGTACAGACATAAATGAATGCGATGCACCCGAATCAAATAATGCTGATGCTGGAAAAGAGTTGACGAGAATGGTACCTGCCACCACCTCACCTGAAGCAAACTCTTCCTCTACGGTCAAAGTCATAGCCTGACCTTGCCTTCTTGGTGCTGGTCCCCTCTGCTGGTGACCTATCTACTGGTTCTGAATCTGAGCTTGGGCATACTGCTGAGCATGAGGCGACAATGACCTCGGAGGCTGATACTGCTGCTGCACTGGTGCTGGACCCCTAACCGATGGACTGGTTAGGTTTGATGACGACGAACTTGCTCTATTCGAACATGACCCTATCTTGTGATCTGGTGCCCCACAAGCCAAGCACAATCCCTGTGCTCTATGACACTCTGATACTACGTGTTCTGGCTTCCCACAATGAGTACAGCCTATTACGGAAGACTGCTTCTGCTTCTGTTGCTGAGGATACGTCGGCATCGAGTGCTGAACCGGCAAAACTGTGGTCGTCTGCCTAGGAGCTCCAATAGTCAAAGCCCTAGCTATCGGGGCTGGTGCTGAAGACTGGGACATCTGCCCATGAGACCTCTTCCGTCCTCCGCTTCTATGTACAATCCTCTGCGAAGTATACTCATGCCTCTTCGCTGTTCGCAAGACAGCATCAAATGTCTGGTGCTCAAACTGCTCCACTGATATGATAATCTCGAGGTGGAGCCCCTGCTGGAATCGCTAGGCTCGATCCAATTTGGTTGCCACCAAGGTAGAAGCAAACCGACTGAGTCTAAAAAACTCGGTCGCATATCCATCGACCGTCCTGCCCATCTGCTTAAGATTAGTGAATCTCGTCTGCAGATCATACGGAGCTACTGCGTCGAAGTACTTGGTCTGGAACTTGTTGCTGAATACCGCCCATGAGACAGACATCGGTAATCCAACTGCTAGCATCGCCCACCAGCTGCGGGCTAAGTCCAATAACATTAGGCGCACAACAGCCACCTTCTCATTCTCAGGAATCCTAGCTGCTTCCAGGAAAACCTCTATGTCATGAAGCCATGCATCAACATCAATAGCATCTTCAGTGCCGTCAAAGAAAGGAGGGTTCAGACGCTTGAAGCTGTTGGCCACGTTGTTCCCTTGGTAACCAACTCTGCCCATGGCATCTTGTACTGTCTGGTACAGGGCATCGCCCTGACAATTTTGAGATTTAAACAATTTCCTGATAAGACCCACCAGGGTTCCATTGTCGGGCTCTACAGGCTGGACGGGCTGAACTGGTGGCTCTTGTCCCCCGGTAGGTATGACTCTGGCGGCTACTCCTGAATGCTGGGCTTGGTCTCCAGGTTGCTGCTGGTCCACTAGAGCTGCTCTACCTTGCTGATCTGTAGGACCATGAACAATGCCGCTGAAGAAACGACATGGGGAACAATAAGGAAGGACTATGATAAATCGAGGATATAAACATGTGATCAGGTCAAGATTTTAGAAGGATTAGATGAAACGAGTAGAGATCAAGGGCGAGTGCTGATTGAGACATCTATTCAGTGAAACCCTCACACATCTTGATTTACAAGACCTGCATGGGCCACCACTTAAACCGTGTCACGCCCCAGAACCAGAATACTGGAGAGCAGGGGACAGACACAGCCAGCTACGTACATTGAAGTGAATCCCACCTCGCAATACAGTCACAATTGTCTAAATGCATGAGGGTTTATCTATAAGCCAACAGTCTCTTATAGTCATGAATAAGCCTAGTGTCTCAATCACAAGCAAGTAAGTAAATGTTACAAGATGTTAGATCATCAGACATACAAAGTAAGGCATCCCAAACACTACATATTCAGATGATCATGAAGCTAGTCGTACAAATGCGAGGACTAGCAAGAGTTTAAGTCATACACGATCAACCCTAGGATTTGTCAATCATGTTACAGCCCGTAGGCAGACAGTAAGTAAAGTTACAAACAAGCTAACACTTGCCCGGCGGCTAAACGCCTCAAAAGAATATTTTTACAAGGGAGTGGGAGAGCAAAATAAGAACCCACTTGTTGCCAGGGTTGTGCCTAGTAGTCACCATCTGGCTGGAAGACATGGAGATCCTCGGAAGCTACTCCGAAATCTGGCCATACAAAACCAGCTGGGTCAGACCCCAGAAAGAGCAAGTGCCACAAAGGAGGCTTCACTTAAGAACTGAAATCAGCATATTAGCACACAAGATATAATTAATAAATAAAGGCATGGGTTAGAGAAAATAAGGTGATAAACGATAAGACAACTAAGGGACTGTTCCGGTAGCCAAGTTACAACCCGTAAACCAAACAAGGACCGGGGTTGTAACCCTTCACCTGAACAAAACTTAGTCTCCAACCAATTATCGACAATAGTAAAGCATAACAGTAATGTGCTGAAATAACCATGTACTGGTCTTGCCTAGACAAGACTAGACGAGACTCCATCCATCAATCACGGCTAAGCAATGAGTACGGCTTGATACTTTAACTAACTAGGGTTATCACAAGCTTAGTTACTAACAAGATGCATCGAGATGTTCCGACAGCCACAAGCCCTGCAGACTTAATCCAGGTTATCCGGTCACAAGTTGAGAGAGTTGGATTAGGTGACTTGGGAGTGCAACACATGACAGTGTGCTGGAAATGTGTCCTACTCGACGGCAGACTACAAGTCCAATTAAAGCGTCCAGATAACGGGACTGTATGTAGCTGAAAAATCTCTTCATGAACTACATGATCAATCTAGTCATTATCCTAGTCAGATTCAATATGAATCCCTGACCGTGGTAACCAGAAATTTATATCCTAAATATGATACAAGACGAGACATGTAGCTTATACAAGCACAAACGCTCACGGTGTCAAGACAAGAGTTACTTAGCAAGTCAAGATAGCCGTCACAACAGCATATCAAGATTATCATATTTGGTTTACTTATCAAGAGTGCGCCACGATGGGCCACTATCATGTCATGTTACTTGTTACTTGTCACTGGCTAAGAGTGTGCCTTAACAGGCCATTATCGTATTCTATACTTACATTATCATGAATGGGAGAAACTTACATAAAATAGCTAATAACTTATTCTTGAAGCCAAGGAAAAGATCTACCACTTTTATGTTGAGAGTTGGGAGAAATTCTGGCCACAAATCGGCCAAATAGGACATAAAATAGCCCAAAACAGCCAAAATAGGCACTATGCTACACTATTCAACACTATACGGCACTCCCATATGCGGCTCGGACACTATACGGCACTATACGACACTCCCATATGTGGCTCGGACACTATGCAGCACTATACGGCACTCCTATATGCGGCTCGGACACTATACGGCACTCCCATATGCGGCTCGGGCACTATGCGGCACTCCCATATGCGGCTCGGATACTATGCGGCACTATGCGGTACTATACGGCACTCCCATATACGGCTCGGGCACTATACGATACTATGCGGCACTCCCATATACGGCTCGGGCACTATGGGCACTCCCATATGCGGCTCGGGCACTATACGGCACTATGCGGCACTCCCATATGCGGCTCGGATACTATGCAGCACTATACGACACTCCCATATGCGGCTCAGGCACTATGCGGCACTATACGGCACTCCCATATGCGGCTCAGGCACTATGCATTGTTCCTGTCAGAATCAACACAGATGAACATAGAAATGGCCAAAAATGCTTTTGGCCATAACTACCTCAAAACATGTCAAAATCTAACTTTTTAAAGGTCCATTTTGGGTAAAATTGAATTATCTACAACATGGAACAATCAAAACTTAAAAATAATGGAGTTTAATAGATTAAAATCCAAGAAAACCAAAAATAATACAAACTTAGATCTACATGAATCCATCCACCAAAATGAAAAATGTTAAGTTCTAAAGTGGCTTAAAATCAAGTAAGAAAGAGAATGGAATAATAAAACTTGAGATCCCTCATGAAACAAGTTGCACTTGCCTAGGACTTGGTAGGTGGAATGAGTAAATGAAGAAGATGAAGAAATAAATAAAGAAGTGAATGAAGAGAGAGAGAGAGAGAGAAGGAGTTGGGTTATATATCAACCCTCTCCATCTCAAACCAAGCCAAGCCAAGCCAAGCAAAACCAAGTCAAATAAACCAAGTCAAGATTAAACCGAGACTAGGCTAAGCAAAATAAGCCTAACTACGATCCACCTGATAAATGCCAGAAATTTCGTATACGTATACGAAAATACGTATAACGGGAAACGGGTGTGACAGAAAGAGATAGCTAGATTCGTTTCTCGTTGCTTGATATGTCAGCAAGTGAAGGCAGAACAACAGAGACCAGCTGGATTATTACAACCGCTTCCTATCCCGGAATGGAAGTGGGAACATATCATAATGGACTTTGTGACCGGTTTACCGAGATCACCAAGTGGTAAGAATGCTATTTGGGTGATAGTAGATCGACTTACGAAGGTGGTACATTTTCTTCCTTTTAGACTAGGACAATTTACAGAAAAGTTGGCAGAATTGTATATGCAGCAGATAGTCAGGCAACATGAGGTCCCTATCAGTATTGTATCAGATAGAGATACCCGTTTTATATCACATTTTTGGAAAAGTCTACATCATAATCTGGGTACCAAGTTGAGATTTAGCACGGCTTACCACCCACAGACGGACGGACAATCAGAAAGAACAATTCAGACTTTAGAAGATATGTTACGAGCTTGCACCCTAGATTTTGGAGGATCTTGGGAGAGTCACCTGTACTTAGTCGAATTTTCGTACAACAACAGTTATCAAGCCAGTATCCAGATAACGCCGTTTGAAGCACTATACGGTAAGAAGTGTAGGTCGCCACTGGTATGGGACGATATCGGGGAGAGAAAGATGTTAGGCCCAGAGATGATTGTTCAGACAGTTGAAGTGGTTAAGGGAATTAGAGAGCGACTTCGAGTTGCGTAAGATCGACATCGTCATTGGGCAGACCAACATCGTAGGCCGCTAGAATTTTCTGTTGGGGACCACGTGTTCTTGCGGATCTCACCTACTCGTGGGGTCATTAGCTTTTGCATTTGTGGGAAGTTGAGTCCGCGATATGTAGGCCCATTTGCTATCCTTGATAGGGTAGGCGATGTTGCTTATCATTTATCCCTTCCACCCTCGTTACGAGAGGTACATGATGTGTTTCATGTATCTCAGTTACGTAGGTATGTATCAGACCCAAGCCATATCCTCGATCATTCTGAGCTGATTATTGGTACCAACCTATCTTATGAGGAACAACCGGTGTCCATTTTGAACCGACATGAGAAGATACTCAAGAACCGAACAATTAGCCTTGTCCGTGTTGTTTGGGGTCATCACTCCTTAGGATAGTCAACGTGGGAACGTGAGGATGATATCCGATCACGGTATTCGCACCTATTTGACTCACAAGGTATATTTCTTTCCGTGTACCTTGATTGTCTTGATTCCTCATGCTTATCACCCTATGAGTAAAAATTGCTTGATGTCGTAGATTGATAAATATAGATATATTACTTGCTAGTTGATATTGCAAAATGACTGCTTGCTCGCTAAAATTGCTTGTACTTGGATTAGTCTAGCTCTGATGTTTCTATCCTGCTTGGATTTAAAATTTCGAGGACGAAATTTTTCTAAGGAGGGTAGAGATGTCACTCCCAGTTCCTAGAATGCGTATTTTAATACGTGAACGGTTTGAATGTATTTATTTAATATTTATCCTGTATTTGTTTGTAGTTACTTCCTTTAATTTAACGCTAATTATTTTTTTTCTGTATTTTATATATTTTGTTTTTGCTTTCCTCTTAGGTTCGGCTTGGGTTGGTTCATTTTCGGATTTTGGTGGTTCACCATGAACCCGACCAACTCCCCACGTACCACATCCCCATTTAAAGTCCCAACCCTCTCTCTCTGCATTACTTCTTATTCTCATTACTCTTCTTTTTTCTCATAACTCTCTCCACCTACCAAGAGCTTAGGCAAGTACATCTTGCTCCATATGAGAACCCATATTTTATGGTTCATTTATCTTCCTCTCGTGATCCTAAGATAGTTTGGAACTTGGCATTTTGTATTTTGAAGTTTCATTTTTTTTATAGATCTATAAATTGCCATTTTTTGGATTTTGTGGGTTTTGATCTATCGAACTTCCTTATTTTCAAGTTTCGTTTGTTCCAGATTGCGAGATTTGTGTTATAACCCCTTTCGATCCGTGGAACTCCCATTTTTTTGGCTCAGATTAAAGTTCATGGAATTGGAGTTCTGGAGGTTCTCTACGCACACGTTTATACGTGCTCGGGTAATATCAGGCTCTACGCACACGTTTATACGTGCTCGCGTAATATCAGGCTCTACGCACACGTTTATACGTGCTCGCGTAATATCAGGTTCTACGCACACGTTTATACGTGCCCGCGTAATATCAAGCTCTACGCCCACGTTCATTCGTGTCAGCATGAATTCGGTTTATGCAAGTCTACTCTGGCTTGGTGTATTCTTTACGCGTAACGATTTTTTTACGCGTACATTATTTTACGCGTAACGATTATTCTCTACGCATACAAGATTCATGCTTAAACTTGGACTCTTTATGCATACAAGTTTTACGCGTAACTTTATTATTTATGCATACTCTTCTGGCTTAGCGTAAGATGAGTTTTACGTGCAACTTTGTTCCTTTATTGGAGCATACTCCTTTACGCGCAAGCTTTATTCCTTCATGCATAAACTTTCCTCACGCGTAAATTTTCCTTAAGCGTATTTCATGGGGCGTACTCTTCTGGTTTGGCATAATTCATTGAGCGTACTCCTTTGGCTTACATGGCATCCCCTATTTTATCTTTACGCCTTTTTGTCATGAACTCGATATAATCATGATATGCTGATATTTTAAAACATATTGGGGGTGTGGAATGTGCCCTGTATCCCGATTGGTTTATGGATACCCAGTATGACTGGAACTTAACCCTGGGAGTTATAGACTCGACCATACTAAATACTAGTTTGACTTTCATGTCTTGGCACGAATTGACATTGATTGTTACCTTGACTAAATAATTGATCATGCGTTCCTAGTTGGAACTAAGAGGCTGGCTAGTCGTCTTATTAAAATTGAATAAGACACGTCCATATTAACTATGAACCATTGCAATCGACTAGCCGATCCCGAACATTGGCATTTGGATATGTGCAGACTTCAACTTATTTTCTACAAAAGCAGCATGTGTACCTTACAGTCAAGGCATGATTATTCCGTGGCTAGGTTTGATTGTTGTATTATGCTATGTAAGACCTACAACCTAACCGCACGGGCATCGTTGTAGAGTTATGCATATCGTACTCTGTACGAAAGTACTCATTCTGAATGACCATGATCCACGACATAGTATTTCAATTAACATAGGGACTACTAAGTTAAATAAAATAACGATTGCATGGAGAGAATGGATTTCCGAGTTCTTACATGGCAGCCATCCTTGGGACAATTAGTGCCCCGACATGCCGGCTGGTTCCCACAGATACTGCAAATCTGCCACACGGGCAGGGCGCGGTATCTGCTTGTATTTATTTACTGTATACTGAGGACGGACGACCCGCTGGGACTCGTCTAATTCATGATTGGCACAATTGATTATTTGGTAGACTAGCCTTGCTTGTGCATAGTAAGAACTGAAGAATCCTTATTACATATTTTCAAGACAACTTGGAACTTACAGTAGCAAGCCGTAGTAGTTGCATGACCGTTTAAATTGATTTGTTTGTGTACTGTACCTACTCTATTAACTACTGAGATGATCAGAATATCAGGACATGACGGGTCAACTTCTGTCCTTGTTTGGTTGGGAAGTTGGTTTGAAGTATCGTGATGTTATGTGAATCCCAGTAGCAAGCGAAGACTTATTATTATATTCTTAACTCTTATCACTGGTTTTAGTTCTCATATCGTGCTTCCTTGTGGTATTTGCTATTAGAGGTTTAACCTCTCTGGTTTTGTATGGCCAGATTTAGAGCCATTTCCCGAGGACTCAGCTTACTTCTACCTCCAAGATGGTCAATACTAGAAGGATGATCGCAGGAGGACACGAGTGGGTTCTTTACTTCCCTGCTCGTTTTGCTACTTACTTTACATTTTGCCACTTGGCACCGACATGTTAGTTGGACTGTCTTACACTTACCTTTACATAATTGTAACTAAGTCAGACTGCAGCTGATAACAATTGTGTATACCTTGCTATATCATCTGGCTATGTTTTGTACAGCCAGAACTCAAGAACTTTTTGACTGAGCGATCGGGATGCCTTATTGCTTTATCTTACATGTTCTCTATTATTGCTTCTTATTTGAATGATTGAGACAATAGATGTTGAGTGACCATAGCGAGACTTTCATGTAGTATGTACCCCCCTCGTTTTTTAGATAGCATTGATCGTATTATACGGCATTCATCTACCCATAATATGTAGCTGGCTGAGTCACTCCCCCGTTCTCCGGCATTCTGGTTCTGGGGCGTGACAAAACCTGCTGACTCGGTTACCATGTACGATGTATTCCAGCATGTCCACAAGAGGCGGAAGGACGGGAGCTTCGTCTATGAAAGGGCCAAGGCGACGGATGTAAGTACTTACGTTTATGAGATTTATGTTAGAATTATAAGTATTCAGACATTAACTTAGGTAAACTTTGGATTCAGACAATAACTTAGGTAAACTTAGGATCCAGACTATAACTTAGGGTAACATAGGATTTAGATTATAACTTAGGTAAACTTATAGTATAATAAACACATTCATTTGATAGGCTACATATATAGAGCCTAAAAATCAAGTTGCGCCTTGCTTTTACAACCCAGTAATCAAGTTGTGCCCAAAAATCAAGTTACGCCACTGTTTTGAAGCTTAAAGGATTAAACGGCACCACAGATTAGGTTGCGCCTGACAACAGACTGTACCCAAATCACATTGCGCCATGCCTACGTGGAGTCTGACATTACTAGCCATCATTGTCTGACAGCACTGACAGCTGACAGCACAATAAACGAAAAAAATCTCTTCGAATCTTTCAAAGCGAGCCGTTCGAGACGATTTTGACAGCTGTCTTGCATATCTCATTGAGTTACGCCTAGGCGCAATCTGAACAACATCTCATATATTCAAAAGCTGCCACATACTTGTGCACTGAGTTCCGCCTAGACGCAACCCAATCAGGCGCAGTTTGACTTGTTGACTGAAGCTCGCGCAACCTGATAAAGTTGAGACAACTTACATTCTAAAGCAGGATGACGTAGCGCACATGCCACTAATCTCTCAAAACGTGTCCACTACTCTATACACAACCACGCGCATCTCAATCACATGATGCCACACGTCTAAATACAGTTAGTACACGATTGAGTAACTGAATGAAAGTTGGCGCAACCCAATGTGGCGCAGTCCAGCCTCGCGCACATCAAAATAAATGCTAAAACAATTATTTCCAGAACTCTATAAATAGAGTTTCCAATCATTGTTGCAGGATCACAGAGATCAGGAACTCTTGCAAAATTGCTGCTGCATTCTCCAGAGGCTCTAGTCTTCAAGTTTACATAGTCCAAGGGATAAAGTGATCTTCTTCTGATCAGATTCCTACAGTTGTACTTTCCCAAAAATCATTATACTTTTGTACTCTTTTTTTAGTTTGTAATCAAACTTTTATTTTTGTAAACAAAATGGCGACTCTGCTGGGGATGACTTTCTCCTCCGATGAGAAGGTGACAACTCATTGTGATGCTGCGTCGATTGGCAAGACGCAGAAGACTCTGGTTGTTCAAGTCAACCAGACAGCCTATGAAGATATGATCAACAAGAAGCGCAAAAAACTCACTGCGGCTATCACCAAGAACAAAACTGTGTGGACTCCTAAGTCTTCTGCAGTTGTTGTTGCCTAGGCGCAACATGCCTCTACTGCCCGGGCGCAATCTGTCCCTGTGGCTCAGGCGCAGCCTGCTTCTGCTGCCTGTGCGCAGTCCACTATTCTTGCTGCCAAGGTGTAGTCCACTCTTCCTGCTACCGGTGTGCAGTTTGCTTCTGCTGCCCGTGCACAGTCCACTATTCTTGCTGGCTGCACGCAGTCCACTCTTCCTGCTGCCAAGGCACAGTCCAATCATGTTGTTGCTAAGGCACAATCAACATATCTTATTGCCAAGGTGCAACCTGTTGCTAAGGCGCAAACAGTAGCTCATATGGCTATGGCGCAACCTAAGCACTCAGTTGTCCAGGCGTAGTTTGCTCATCATGCTTCTCTGGCGTAATCCAAGGGATCTAGTCTTTTGGCTATTCCCTCTTCCAATTTTTCAGCTCTGAACTTGGAGAAACAATGTTCTAGTGCCAAAACTAGACAGAACAAAGGGAAGGGTCCTTTGATATTTCCTCAACTGGCACAACCTGTGTCTAAAGTGGACCCACAACAAAACAGAGGGAAACGCTTTTTAGCTAACCCTCCACAAAATAAAGAAAAATACCCTTTGGTCTTTTCTCAAACTTTCTTAGTCTATGACTCAGAGGAAGATATATCAGATTCTATTCCCTTAAACAGATGTCTTCAAATCTCTTCTAGGGGAAAGAATACTGATCAAAGAGGCATCTTGCTACCCCTATGGGGACTGCTCAAGATCTTCCAACCTTGCAGATCTCAAGATCCAAGCAAGAAAAATTGACAGTATCTCAAACAAAGGCCCCTGGAGCAGAATTCTCGAATTTATGCACTTATCTCAATAGACGTCAATCAATATCAACTTCGGTAAAACGCAAAAATCCTATACCGAAGGCCAATCTGTACCAGAAACAAAAATTTGAAAATAAGGACCCAATCACTTATGCCAATGAGTTAAGTACTTCTTTGTACACTCATGGAACTAAGCATCTGAAGAACAGGAGACATGTTCCTAACATCATTAAGGAATATTTTCCTCCAACTTCCTCTCGTCCGATAGTGGTGACTGATCTTCGAGAACGTCTCACACAAAGACGAAAGATCACAGAGATGTCTCACTCACCTCTAGATCACTCTTCAGAATGCCACTGCCTTCATGAAGTGGTCATCAAATGTTGTTGCCAATCAGCTAAACGATCTGTCTTCGATCGGCTGAATTACGCTTCAACTCCTGAACCCATGACGGGAGAGAAAGATGAACTGTTATATGCTTCTGTCAATATGACTTCTTGAGATACTGGGGGTAAAAAATCCTCAAAACGTGGTATATCTTGCAATCTAAGTCAATAATACTTGAGACAACTCCGTGAATCTAGTGAAGGGGTCTTTCAACATACCAGATCGAAAGATCGGAACTCGGATCAGGATGTCTTCAATCATGAAGATCTTTCCATCACTCATCTAGGAGAAGATTTCTTGTCTGACTTTGATGCAGATAGTGAAAGTTCTGAACAAACTATCTCTTTAATAATGGCAAGAGAAGTGACAGCATATGCCATTATAGAAGATCAAGATGGCTCTACTTCAGCCAGTCAGGAGCAACGAATTGCTGTATTGGAAGATAAATTGAAGACCATGGCTGAAATGGTCGCAAGTATGCATACTAGAATCGTGGCCCAACATACAGTGCCACCGGTTATAAATCCTACTGCAAATCTCGAGCTCAAAGCATCTTCTGTACGAGTTAATATTGGTCTGGGGGTACCACCTCCTCAGGTTGCTTCTGTACCAGTCCAAGATGCTCCCAGTAAGTCTGGTGATGGGGGTGGTAATTACTACGCTGTTCCTCCTCCTAACAATTCTAACCAACCTACTAATTTCCAGACATCATGGGATGCTAATGAGGCTGTGAAACTCTTACGCACTCAGTTTGAGGCCTTCAAGCAGAAGGATGGCCTACAAAGACTTGGAATAAAACAACCTTATCCTGCTGAGTGGAAGTAAGTTCAATTTCCTCCTAAATATAAACTTTCCACTATTATGCTGTTTGATGGCAGCACTTCTCCAAGTCAGTACATTAATCACTTTGAAGTGATGACTGACCAATTGCAGCCAAATGATGCTCTCTTTACCAGAGTGTTCGTCGGTTGTTTAGCCGGTGCAACATACGACTGGTACCGTAGCTTGCCTGATGGTTGTATAACTTCTTTTGCTGGTTTCAAGCAAATGTTCTTGGAACAATTCTATGAGGGAGTCAACGATATGATGATGTCTGCCCTTATCAAAATTAAACAAAGGCACAATGAATCCATATAAAGTTTCATTGAAAGATTCTGCCGAGAGGCACTTAAAATGCCTTTAGAAACTCCATCTGCTATAACGATAGACACTTACAAATCAAACTTGTTACCTATCATCAGCATGTGGACGGGATCCACACAATTCCAAGATTGGCCTTCTTTCATTGTGAATGCCAAGGCTGCGGAGGTTAGTGCCAAAAAGTTCAAGCAGTTAGGAGTTCAAATGAATCATCCTAATCAAGATGACCATTCTACACCCGGCGGTAATAATCGCCAGAACAACCGCAAGGGTAAAGAAACACTGGCCATCAATCTCAAGGGCAAGGAGTCATTGGCTGTTAATGTTGTTCAGACAGCACCCACTCCATCAGTACCACCACAGAAAGTACCTCATCCAAAAGAAAAATATTCTTTTGACGAGGATGATATTATGAGCATTTTCGATTGCTTAATCAAAAGCAATAAGCTTCAACTGCCAGAAGCAAAACGGCCAGAAGAAGTTGGCACTAGAACAGATATGGGATATGATAGCATGCGCTAAACGTTGTAGAATGCATATTATAGCATATTCCGCCCGCTATATATGCCCCCGCTATAATAACCCCATGTACAAGAACGCTATAAAGTTATAGCGTTCACGAACACTATTCATGGATTATAGCGTTCATTGACGCTATAGACGATGTATAGCATTTTGAAACGCTATATGATAGTTATAGCACTTAGGAACGCTATAGAACTTTAATAGCATTCATGAATGCTATTAATATATTGTAGCGTTCATGAACGCTATAGACATGTTATAGCACTTACAAACGCTATATAGTTTACATAGCCTTTACGAACGCTATAGTTCATTAATAACATTTGTTAACGCTATAAATGTGTTATGGCGTTCCTGAACGCTGTTTATTTTTAATTGCGTTCCTGTATGTTATTGTTTGTTAATAGCGTTTTGATATATATCTGCTTTTTATAGCATTTCTTTTCTGCTATTATATGTGCAACAATAGCATGTCAGAATGCTATTGCAGAGTCAAAATTCTGTATTCGAAAATTTACAGAATACAACACATCAGAATACTATTGCAGATAATGCCACAGTTACACAAAATGCAGGTATTCAAAAATTTAAATGCGAATCAATCACAGAATGAATTTCGAACATAAGTAAATTCATTAATTTCACTGTCTAATATATGTAGAACAACGAAGTAGTACCAAATATTCAAAATCCTTAATTTCTCCATGTAGAACAACGAAGTAGTACCAAACATATGTCCAAAAATTAAACATTAACAGTGTAGTCAGCTACATATATCCTAAAATGTTGACTATCTAACATTTAGCTCCCTTCGAGCCTATCCACAACCAAAACTCCTCAGAAAGCATCCTCTTCCTTCATACAACCTACACAAAAATAGGGGAGAAATCATTAGTGTAAAGAAAAAACCATCTCGAGCCGATCCAGACAATTGACGAAAAGTAAATTATTGGGATAGGAAAAGTGATGCCTTACCAGTGCACTAATTGAGTCTTATGTGTTTATATATTCTGTTGTAATTGTATGTGTTCTCAACTCTTCTTCTCGTTTTTTGACTGAAAGCTTGAAAGGATTAATAAGTTCCAACTGAGTGCGTGCATTTTTTCATATAGATGAAGCTGATATCGCTAAATGTGGTCTATACGACTTATCATTACAGACCAAAGCTTTCAGTTTTCCATATCTATTGTGTAGTGGAAAATATGTTTTTCTGTAGGTAAAGTTCAGTAAGGTGTTAACTTAGTAAGAAGTACCTTTCGATGCATTAGTCATCAGAGCTGACTGAACAGAAAAGATGATGTTTCAAGGATATAACCCATGTTATAGTGTAAAAGGAAAAAAAACACATTAGTCACAGTAACCATTGACATAATAAAGAAAAGAAAACATATTTAGTAATTCCAGGTATAACTAGATATTGAAGGTGTGAAAAAAGCAAAAACCATAGATTAATCAAAAGTAAACAACATATTTATTTTGATATAAGCCTCAGTGATTAATAAGAAGGATATATTGAAAGGACCATAATGTGGGCCTTACCAGATTAATTTACGGCTAGCAATCAAAGTGATTAATAAGAAGGATATATTGAAAGGTTCCAAGGATCTGCCAATAAAGAAAGCAATGTACCTATGACCTTTTGATATAAAAGACGAGAGGTCGAGGGATTTTACCTCTTCAGGACTGAACTGTAGTAACATCCCAACCATAGGGAGTAAGGCCTCCACTTCACCTGCGATAATAAGATTAGCTCTTAAAACCAATCTTCCTATTCTATTTTAACTATGTCTTTTAAAGCATCATAAAATGAGAGGATCACATAGTTAACAAGTTCACGAATGGACTGTTCCAATATTAAAAGCATTGGAAACCCTTAAAAAATTCTTAACAAACCTGTTTCCAGCAATTTAAGAATCATGTTTTTAAGATATGTCATATCTACCCCTTTACGCTTTTGTGATTCTCCATATTCCTGAGCTCTTCTTTCAACATTGCTTCCTAAAATGTTCAGATTGAATGAGTTAGGTAATATTATATGTTAAAAAACTTTGTGTTACGTTCTACATAAAATGAGAATGAAAGAAGATGTTGATAAATGATGAGGAAGTTTTTGCTAGAAAGTTACATGAATGAGATCTTAATTATGCAAAAAAAAAAAAATTCATACATCTTCTTTTATGACAATCATGAGTTCTCACAATAATGGTCTAACAGCCAAAGTTGGTAAAGCAAAATTTTATATTTTCCTATAATTTTATAGTTTCCAGAAAACATAACCTGATTTCATACCTGTTGACTATGTAGTCGATTTTCACATTCAAGCTCCTCAATCTCATCCTGAAAAGATAAGCTGTTATAAAAATGCCTGATGAAATATAACAATTATCAAGCATTGAAACATACTTGAGGAGCTAAAATATGCCATTGTGTCTGAGCAAGCTCTTCCTCTCTCTGTGCTTGTTGTCTAGCCAAAAGCTAGAATAATAAATATAAATATAAATGTCAAGCTGCATGTGTCTATGGGAGCCATGAAGATCTTATATAATAATGCACTACAGAATATTTAAAGACTCTGGCTAGGAAGCACGGACACTACAAAAATCTGAGCCTGATCATCTCGGACAGGTATCTAACACATCCCGGACACTCCAAAATACACTAGAACACACCAAATAGGTGCTACGTCCGTGTCCCATGCAACATAGCTCTCTGAAAGTATAACTAGCTAGAAACTAACAAGTATGGTTTACTGAACGTTTCAACCAGATAATCAATATTTAAACCAAGTATATGAATTATATTAGAGATCTGGATAATATAATCTTAAATATGATAACAAACTAATGTGAGCACCATAATGTATGACAAACAAAACCCCCTATTTCCACTTAAATCCTACATATTACTTCTCAACTTTTCAACTATAATCTCCAAATCTAAAACATGTACTGTCAAGAAAGCTTATACAATATGTATACATTCATATATTTAAGAACTAAATATAATACACATTTGTAATTTAACATACGAAACCTCACAAAGAAAAAGTCCCTAGTGCAATGATGTTCTTCGAGTTCAGAACCACAGAGAGACTTCCTAAAATGAAATATATCAATTTGGTATCGTAGGCTCTCATTCACTACAACATGGTTAAGATGTTAAATTCTGAGGAAAGATTCCTTCAGAATAATAGCATATTTATGGGCAATTATCTATGATATCAGAAATCGAAAGTCCAGCTCCCATGGTATCATAAATATTTTAGCATCTTCATTTACTAAGTATCCTAAAACCTGTGCAAAAGATCCAAAATCATTTATTGGCTTGCTTTGAAGAACCAAAAGATCCAAAATCATTAATATTATCTATCAAAAGAAATTAGTTGATATATTGAAAGAGTTCAATCAACCTGGTAGAATCTTTATACATGGTTGCTCAAACTAGAGTATCAAAGTTCAGACTATTATCATCGAGAGAGTTGTGTACATTGATTCAATATGTATTTATATTCCATCTAGCCAAATACATTTTTGGCAATATAAAGTAGTTATATGTATTATTGTTAAGTTCAGTTATGCACATTGCAAAAAAAAGTGTCTTGTATCATATAAAATTCCATTTTGTATAATCAAATATAAGCAAATTTCCCAAACAAAAACAACTTACAAACTCAAAAGTCAGCATGAAACTTGTATTTGAAGGTTATATAGCATAGTCCTCCCTTTGGACCAAAGTATTTCCACCTGAGATAAAGCAGAATGAGTGTTAATCAACTTTATTCAAAACTTTGATTGTTAATCAACAAAAAAGTTGTCATGTTCAGTGATTACAAAAATGGGGGAATGCCATATTGGACATAAGGTATTTGAGTTCGTTTATAGAGTCAAAATCTGATTGCAATAAGCACCCAGTGACCCACATGCACAGGCAAGCAAAGATCTTCATATATTGTTGATGAAGTTTCTTTTCTTGCTATTTTGCAACAAAATATTTATGCTAGCATGAATAGGAGAGGTAATTTTGTGCTTAAGAAGTGATGCGAGCGCAATAAGAAGTGATGCGAGCGCAATATCAAGCAAGACTAAATGATACGGCTGTGCACAATTAAGTCAAACCGACCAAATCGAACCAAGCCAAACTGAATCGATTAGTTTTAAACCGAATCGATGGTTCAGTTGGTTTGGTTCGGCTTCAATTTTTTCAAAACCGACCGATTCGGTTCGGTTCACGGTTTGGTTATGCCAAAAATCGACTAAACCGAACCGAACCGAACTAAATCCTTGTTAAATAATTAGGGTTGGCCGGTTGGGTATGGGTTCATTGGGTTGTATTATACCGGTTTGGTTCATTAATTCACATCACAGCCATTTATCAAGTTGAAGTTGAAAGTGCTCTCTCTCTCTAGTCTCAAAGAGGAGTGCTCGCGGCTCCTATTATTTTCTAATTGCTCCTGTGCACATGGAAGAGACTTTTGGTTGAATATATATAATTTTTTTATATGTATAATTGGCATTTTTCTCCACCTGCAAAGCACAAGTTGAATTGAAGCTGCTGAATTGTATTTACCGTTGCAAAGTACAAGTTGACTGAGCTTTCACAAAAAAAAACATACAGTCCATTTTTTTATGTGATCAAAACCGACCAAGTCGAACCAATCCAAATCGAACCAAGTCGGTCGGTTTCAAAATCGAACCGACCATTTGATTGGTTTGGTTCGATTTTGTTTATTTTCAAACCGATTAACTTCGGTTCGACTTCGGTTGGGACCAAATAGGTCGACCACCGACCGATGCACACCCCTACTAAATGATGATCCACAGACCCAAGGACTGGAGTATCGAACTACAACATCTTAACAGACCTATGCTACTTAATTTGCTTAAATTTTAGATTGCACCTTTTTCTACACTAAACTATAAGAATGTACATGATACATCAAATAAGAAAAGTTTAACAAAGAATTAATGGTAGTAGCATAGTGATAGTACCTATCAGCAGTTTATGAGCAATATCCTAAAATATGGACACAATGATAGTCCAATAAACAAAATAACTTCCCTTGTCACCTAAAAGCAGCAATATGATAATTAAGATTTTATTACTTCTAATGAGTACCCATGTGTGAAGCCAAGATCACCTGGACAAGGAGACTGAAACCCAATGTTGTTTTGACATTAGACAGGTGTTGGCATATCCCAAGAAAGAATATGATGCTTCAAGTAAAACTTATTTCTTTTTGTTAATCAAGTAGAACTTCTATTAATTATAAAGCAAATCAACATGATACTCACAAGCTGAGAATACATTCTAGCCATTGATAGAAGAGTTGTGTACAAGGCTAAAGGCTACAGCTTACCCTAATAGGTTTTCCAATAATCCCTAGTGTAATTTTGACTTCGAAAGGCCGCAACTTCACCTGTGATGCACCATTAGGACGTGACATCATGATACATCTTTTGCTCAACAATTCAAGAACAATGTTTCAACCCCAGTCTATGTAGTAACACTCAGGCTTCCCTAGTACAATCTAGCATGTTTATTACTATCAGAACAAACATATCTCCGATATCGTGATTATATAAAATCTACCCTGATTTATCACATATAATGAAAATGAGATGTTTCTGAAACTTGACATTTGTGTTGGAAATTGCCATTCCCCAAAACATATTTTTTACTAACAAATTATTAAGATTCCTCCTTTGCAAATGATGCAACTTCCCTAGCCTCAAATTGTCATAATATACCTCTATATAATAAAAATGAACAGATGTCTCAATTTTTAACAGTGAAGAAAAAAATGCAATCGGAGATCTGAACTCATGGGGAGGGCGAGGGGGGCTAATGGCAAAAAAGCAGACCTCGTGTTATCGGAGGAGTGAGTAGACATCCCAGAAGGCAAAGGTGAGGAAGATGAAGAGGATAAAGACCATGGCGAGGCGCTTCGGGCGCTTCAAATAGTAGGACAGGTGGAGGTACCTCCACCAGGAGGACGATGAGGACCGGCGAGCCATCCCTCTCTCTGTCGGGAAACCCTAAACCTAATTCTAGGGCCAAAATCCTAGAATTTCTCCAGATCGGGAGGAGAGGATGGGAATGGATTTAGGAAGAAACCCTAGAGTTGAGAAGAAATGAAAGGATATTTTGAGAGAAATTTTGAGAGAAGGATCAGCCGCTCGCATTTTGTTAAAAAATGAGGGAGCCAAAATTTTGAACCCAAAATTTTCAAAATAATTTTGATGTTAAATGACTCTTTAATCCGTTGAATTTAAAAATTTTGTTTGGGTGAAATGGGTTTTCATATTAAACAACAGTTTCCATCCGTCGAAAATATAACGACAATTTTAATACGTCGTTGTTGGACATCTCTAACTGTCGCAAATCGTCTGTTTTGGTGTAGTGCTCATTTGAGACACGTGTTTCATTTGACTAGGGCGAGGAAACAATCCGAAAGGAGCAACCAAAAATTGAGATATACTAATAATGGTGCCAGTTTCCGAATGGCTGGGAGAACTTCTTTCCACTCTCCATAAGCCTAAGCCAAACCTCTGAAGAAAAAATAGTCAGTCGAAAGTACTTTTATCTTGTTTCAAATGAAAAAAAGGGCATGCATCCATTTACTGACTACACCATAAAGGCATGATAGCAATGGTCAACACCAAAGAGTCCCGTCATTGCTTCTCCAGTTTAGTTAGCTTACTACTTATGAACTCAACTTGTCGAACTAACGACTTGTAAAGATAGTTAGGAAAGAAGTGAACAACATAAGCAAAAATTTCCTTGTAGGACTAGCTACTGGCTTATATAATCAAATTGACAGAAGTCAAGATACCTGAAGATGTGAAGCAATTGTTGCAATTCTTGGTCACCAGGAAATAAAGCTCGTCTTCTCACCATCTCAGCTGAGTCAATAAATATGTTAAGATAATTAAAAAGCAAATAGAGTGCAAGTATTTGAATAGAATAGCCAAGAGTAAACTATTAAGAGTGTTATCCTTTACCTAAAAAGAACAATTCTATACAAAAAGAAATATTAATTTTTTTTGCTAAATTTTATAATAATCGTCATATCAATTCAAATAGACCAACATCATAAGATCACAAAGAAAAAACTCCAAAATATAAGAGTAAGAAAAACATTCTTAAATCAAACCTTCGGATTCAAATGGTTAAAAGTAGCATTTAAAAGTTTAACAAGACAATGAGGAAATTGGTGCGTGTTGTAGCTTTTTTGAAGCTTAACTACCAATCATATGGAAGTTCCTTTTCTTTTTAACCTGTCATAATATGCAAATCCATTGTTGTAGTCTAGTAAAACATGCACACCCAAGAACCATCGACTTCTTTTCAATTTTTATTTTAGGCACAATGTGAAACTACCACCAGACTTCTTAAAATGTTCCTAGATATATTACTACATTTTATAGTCTTTTCAAGATCATATCAAATTCTTAGGATTTTTGACTAAAATATTATTCATTTAAAAAAAATCCAAAAAAAAAGCACATCTAATACTTATTACCAAACTACATTCTCCTTTTAAATTGAGACCGACAAATGAAAGAAACTAGTTAAAATTCCCCAAATTCGTATTAGTATCTCTAAAACAAATGAAAACTACAGAATTAGTCAGCTAATCTACTCTGAATCTAGTGATTTAAGACTATATCCCGCATCAACAAATCGATTCCAACATTAATTAGGTCTAAACGCTCCTAATTCATAATAATATATCAGAAACCCTAACTTGATACCCATCCAGCCGCTAGTCCCAACTAAAACCCTAACCCCCAAATTGACCTCCCAAAGTCCAAGAAAACCCTCCAAAATCTAACTTTTTTGCAGATCTGGCACAAAATCCAACTGTGTGATGTTAGTTTCATTGCTTCGATACTACTAAGCACATCTTCTATCTGTCATGCATCCAAGTCTACTGTAATTTCGTATTAAGAAAGCGATGCAGCAAAAATCAATATATATATATATATATATATATATATATATATATATATATATATATATATATATATATATATATATATATATATATATATAGTCTAGAAAACCATGGCTAAATGTAGTTTCCCAGAAATCAAATGATTATTGAATCTACATCGAAGTAATTATCTTTTTTTCCTGAGAATTTGTTCAAAATAAAATTTTAATAATTTTTTTTTAAAACATTGGACACAAACCCTAGATGCTTATTTCATCCTCTAAACCCTAATTATTAAAAAAACCTAGATCATTATCAAATATATTCTGATGCTTACAATATTCCTAATTAGTAACCCTAGATAATAAATAAAAAATACTCAAAAAAGAGGGGTGGAGATGAAGGAGTGAGAGGTGACCAACCTCTGAGATGCACGGCAGTGATGGCGCTACTGCGATCAAAAACGTCTCATTGCTGCCAACCTCCGAGATGCAGAGAGGTAACAACAACCCCCTTGTCGCTCAGCCTCCAAGAGAGACTCGACAATAGAAACGTCAGAAATTAAGGGAGCGAGAAAGAGAAAGGAAGAAGAATGGAAAGAGAGACTTGACAATAGAACTGTTAGAAATTATGGGAGACATGGAGAGATAAAAGAGAATGGAATAAAAGAGAGAGAGAGAGAGAGAGAGCGAGACCAGAAATGTGGGAAACTAAGGTATGTTATCCCTCCTGGCCGGGCGCCAATTTTTTAAAAGAAGCGCAATTTTTTTGGCAAGAAGCGGTAAAGTGAAATACATTGCGGGAAATAAAATTTGAGATGACATTTTTAAAGGGTTGTATTTAGTATGTGAAAAAATTGGTGGAAAATAAAATTTGAGACAATAGTTTTCAAGTGTTGTATTTAGTATATAATATTATACAACATATTTAGGTGTTCTTGAAAGTGTTGTTGAATTTATGTTTAGGACATTTTCAAAAAAAGTGTCATACATTATGATAAATACTTAATTACAATGACACGTTTTAGTAGAGTGCCATCACTACAAAAAGTGTCATTTAGGACATTTTCAAAAAAAGTGTTGTTGCTTTCAAATATATACATTTTTAGTCACTAAATATACATAGAATTAGGATTTTTACAAATTAATAAATCTTATTGGGTTTTCGGTTTTAAACCGAAACCAAATAAAAAAATTTAGTATTTTCGAAACCAAAACCGAACCAAATTTTTTTTCAAACGAACTGAATCTCTTATTCGGTTAGGTTCGGTTCGGATTTCGGTCCAAAACCGAATAATGCTCACCACTAGACATACGGGCATAGCAACGGTCAGAAAAAAAACTATACCTTTAACAGCACTGCATAATAAACGCTATTGATAATGACACTTATAATAGCGGAGAGGCATAAACGCTATAGATAAACTGCTATTGTATGAACTTTTAATAGTACTTCATATGAACCCTATGGATGATGATATAATAATAGCAGGGAGGCTCAAACGCTATAGATAAACTACTATTGTATTCCCTTTTAATAGCACTGAAGAATGAACGCTATTGATGATGACATTCTATAGCAGGGAGGCTTGAACGCTATAGATAAACTGCTATTGTATGTCCTATTTGTTGTAGTGTGGTAAAACTGACCATCCTAAATATTGTGTTTATCACAGATTTATAGGACATCCAACCAGAGCATGCTACGTACTCAAAGGTAAAATCCAAGAAATGGACAACTCTGGAGCAGTTACCCTCCAACAAAATGAAAAGACTGTGACGACCAATGTCGTCTCTGTATAGTTTGGTGATTTTCTACCACAACTTGTATACGATGGTGTTGTTCCTATCCCGAGGGCTACTCTCGAGATCGTGAATCTCCTACCTCCTCAAAATGAGGGTCTTGTTCCACTATCAACTGATAAAAGAGAAATCATGTAGATTCACCCGAATCTGGTAGCAGATTTTGAAGCGTCTTCTTCTTCCAATCAAAAGAAGCGCTCCAAAACTAAATCTAAGAGCTGCAACATGGTATCCTTTGTACCGGTAATAGAAGAAGAAATTCAAATCGGCACAAGATCTGGGAAACCTTATCTTCGAGAATATCCCAAAAATTAAGAGAATCCTATCTCATCTCCTGATGTTCCTCCCACATCATCTTCTCCTGCTGAGAATATATCGTCTACATCCTCGCCGGTAGTGGAACCAACTCCTTCCAAATCGACATCAGCAGACAAGGGAAAACAACATGTCCATTTTGACAAAGCATTGAAGAAGTCCTCATCTCTTAGTCTCGAAAAGCTATATAATTTTGACATCTTGGCACAACTGGCCAACACTCCGGCAAGATTATCAATCTTCGAACTTTTACGTCTCTCAAAAGAAACTCGAGAAACGTTAAGTAAAGCTTTGATGCAGGCTGATGCTTGTCTTGCTCTTCTCAAAAAGCCTAAAAAGGAGCCTGTCAGCTGTACACACTGTCATAGTATATTTGAATTAATGCCCAACATTACTGCTCGAGGCAGCACGTGTACTGAGGCACGTGGCCCGAAGAGCACGCAGCCCGAGGCTGGCTCACTGCTCGAGCAGCGCGGGGTCCAAGGGCGTCCTGTCACTCGAGGCGGTGCTGGCCCGGGTGCGGCAACGGCACGGCGGTGGTGCTGGCCGCCGGGGAGAAGAGGAAAGGAAGGGGCGGGGGAGATCGGGGCTCACCGGGGTCGGTCGGGCTTCGGCGGAGGGGGGCAGCAGCAGCGAAGGAGAGGCGGAGGAGAAGAAGATGACGACGATGGTGGTGCTGGTCGTGGCGGTGGCGCCGGACGAGAGGGAGGTGGCCGGAGGAGGAAGAGAGCAGTGGTGGTGGCGGCCATGGTGAAGGGGGTGGCTGCGGTGGTGATGGGAGTGGAGGCGGCGGCCACGGGTGGTGGTCGCGACGGAGGAGGCCGACTGTGGAGGAGACGGCGACGATGATGGTGGTGGTAGATGATGATGTTGGGGGTGGTGGCTGTGGAGACGAGGGGGCCGGCGGCGCTCAGGGGGCCGGAGAGGCTGGCCGGGCCGAGGACGAGAGAGAGAGGGGAAGAGAGTTTGGGGGAGGGGAGCGGCTGAGTGAAAGTGAGGGGGAGAGAGAGAGAGAGTTTGGGGGAGGGAGTAGGTAGGTTTAATAAAAATAATATTAATAACAATTATAATAATAATAATAATGACATTATTAATAATAGAAACAATTTAATAAAAGCTAACCATGTTAACCCCAATAATAATAATAAAATAATATTGATAACAATTTAATAGAAGTAATAATCAAATGTCAGGCCTAAACAAGTAAGGCCAGCACAAGTCCGAAAAATAAATAAAATTTTAAACAAATACGAAATTTGAAAATAACCCAAATACGATCATATACCTATTATCAAAATAGGGATATGACAGGATTCTGATACCAGTATTGGTCATGTCTACCGGGTAACAGTATCTTCTAATATGGTGTCAGCTGAATTTTCAAACAATGATGAAGATGATTTTGAGGAAGCTCCTGAAGTAGATCCTTGGACTCAAAAGATGGACAATCAGTGGGAACTTCGTTTTGAACAACGAGAACCACCTACTGAGGATCAACTTGTCCAGATCGATGTTGGAGAGAAAGATGTGCCACGACCGATCTTTATTAGAAAAAATCTCCCCAGAAAATGATAAACAAGAACTAATTCACCTCATTCATGAATATATTGATGTCTTCGCCTGGAGTTATGAAGATATGCCAGGATTAGATCCTCAAGTTGCAACTCATAAGCTTAACATCTTGCCTAATGCCAAGCCAGTCAAACAACAACAACGGCAATTTAAGCCTGAGATGATGGATGCGATAGATGATGAAGTCAAAAAGCTCATCGCTTGTGGTTTTATCAGAGAAGAACAGCATCCTGATTGGATAGCCAATGTTGTGCCAGTTTTGAAGAAAACTGGAAAGGTTTGGGTATACATAGACTTTCGGGATCTCAATGATGCCTGTCCTAAAGATGAATTTCCTCTCCCAATTACCGGTGTTATGATCGATAATACTTGTGGATTCGAACAAATCTCTTTTATGGATGGGTTTTCTGGATATAACCAAATACGGATGAATCCTGAAGATGAAAAACATACTTCATTCCGTACTCCTCCTAGAGTATACTATTATACAGTTATGCCATTCGGTCTTAAGAATACGGGTACAACTTACCAGCGGGCTATGAGTACTATCTTTCGAGATCATCTGTGAAAGACTGTCGAATGCTACGTTGACGATATTGCTGTCAAAAGTCGTCTAAAAGAAGATCACATTCAATATTTAAGAACTATTTTCAATCTAATGCGCCAGCATCAACTCAAAATAAACCCCACCAAGTCTTTCTTGGGTGTCTCTAGTGGCAAATTTTTGGATTCGTCATTACCTCTAAGGGTATACACGTTGATCCCGAGAAGATCAAAGCCATTCAAGAGATGCATCCTCCACGCAACCTAAAAGAGCTACGAAGATTCCAGGGTCGACTTGCGTACATCAGGCGGTCTATTTCGAATTTATCTGGACGTTGCAGACCATTTACTCAATTAATGAAGAAAGGTGTATCTTTCATTTGGACGGAAGAATGTCAATGAGCATTTGATGATATAAAGCGGTATTTGATGAATACACCAGTGCTAGTGCCACCGATTTCAGGAATACCTTTCTTGATGTATGTCCGGGCAATGGACCATTCATTAGGAGCTTTGTTGGCTCAGAAGAACAAAGAAGGTCATGAACAAGCCATCTACTACCTTAGTCGGACTATGATTGGAGCTGAACATCGTTATAGTCCGGTAGAGAAAGAATGCTTAGCCTTAATGTTTGCTGTTCAAAAGACAAGACATTATATCATCGGCCAAATTATTCATATTATTTCCTGAGTCAATCTTCTACGGGTCTTAATGAAGAAGTCCAGCACACTCAATTCTAGGCTTGCTATGTGGGCTATATTATCAGCACAATATGATATGGTCTACGTTCCCCAAAAGTCTGTGAAAGGCCAAGCACTAGCTGATTTCTTAGCAACTCATTCTGTTCCTTGTTTGCCATTAAAATCTTTTTATTGTAATTTCAATTACAAACAGAACAGTATTGCAATGTAGGACTTAGATGTAGTCCTAGGAGAACACTTTTGTTTATCTGGGTCCCTGTGTCGATGGAGCGAGTGGTAATGCGTTGACTCCGTTGACGATCTGACGATGGTTCTCGGTTCTCTGAAGATCTGGGTTGCTCTGGGTGCTAGATCTTACGAAGAGGAAGAAGACGTTGAGTGTCTGTATCTGCCTCTCTCACTGTGTATGTAGGCCTCTGTCCGTAGGTGTGCCTCTGTGTGTCTCTCTGTGTGTGAAAGAAGGAAATGATCCCCCTATTTATAGCTTGCAGGCTGGCTGCTCATGCGCACATATATAGGATGCGCCTGTACGTGGGAATGCCACGTGGTTGAAGCTGCAGGAGGCACATGGATGATGCGCCATCATTTGTGGATTGAATCCTTCATATTGCTTTTGTGGTCTGGCACGTAGCAGGGGAGAGGATCTTTCTGTTGCTGAAATCTTGGGTGATTAGCACCCCTTCATTAGCTGAATTGAGTCAAAGGACACGTGTCGTACGTCCATGGCTCAAAGATCTCGGATTTGGTGGAGAGTGATCTGATAGGATGCACCTGGGATCGGGCGCATGAGAAGACTTTGGCTCACAACCTTCAGGAGTCACGAACCAGTCTGGGCGCACGACTTTTGAGGCGCATGCAAGTCTTCAGGCGCATGGCCGCTGAGGCGCATGCGAGTGGTTGGTCGGCCACGTGGGTCGTAGCCGTCGGAGGAAAGTAATGATGATGCTGATGTCAGCAACGCTTCGTCTTCTGAAAAAGCTGCTAACTGTCCAGTCCTCGGGGGACGTGCTGCCAACTCTGTCACTTGAGCATTAATTGCTTGATGGGTGAAGAGCCGAAATGGGTGCATAGATCCATGTTGATTAGGACGCATGGATTTGTGCTCTGTTGAGCACATCCATACGGGGCGCTTTGGAACCGATGGGCGCGTCTGTACGATACGCGGTGTCTGACCGGCGTATCCTTTTGTATGATGTGCTTTTATTGGTCCGACTTTTGTGTTCTTTAAGTGCTTTAAATAGCCGTTTTGACTTGGCTAAATTTGAAGCGTCAGGTTCATCACCATAAATGCAAATTCATTGCACGAGATTCGGAGAGCCCGCCACTTGGCGCATGGGTTTGATTTGCCCGGCCTATAAATAGTGACAAGGAGAGAATTTGCCTCTCGTTCTCTCACGTTTTCTCGAATAAACTTGTTTGCTCGAGCACATTCTGTTGACGAGATGCTCCCGAGGGTGAAGATGTGATGCATTATCTTCATTCATGCACTCGTGAAGGTGACTGTTACATCCAAAAGTCGGGGTCGAAGGCTTCTGAGGCAGGCAGAAGGTGGCTGTTGCATCCAAAGATAGGGATGCTCGAGCCCAGTCTCCGTTATGCTGGAAGAGTCACAGATCGGAATTGCGGTGCTCTCATCTTCCTTGGGCTTTGGAGAGCTCTTCCTTCTGCAAGAGTGGGTGTTGCCCATTCTGGTTGTGTTGAAAGCTGCTCCTTTAGCCTCGGAGGAGAGCTCTTCCTCCCGCTAGGGTAGGGTTGATCGCCTACCCTGGTTCTGCTCAATAAATGCTTTATTAGTCGAAGCATTTGATCGGGTCGAAGTAAGGCGCATATGCTGAGACTTCATGATGCGCATAACCGAGACGCTGAAGAGACGCGCCTGACTGAAACGCTAAAGGCTGCGCCTGACTGAGACGCTGAAGAGACACGCCGGACTGAGACGCTGAATTGACGCGCCTGCCTGATGATGCGCCTGGTGGGGGGCGCATGGCAGTTTGCTGCGCCTGGCTGTAGTCTTAGGATGTTTTTTTTGTAGTAAAGCCTTTCCTTTAGACATGTAATAGACTTTTATATGAAATAAAAATCTTCTTTTGATTGTCTATACTTTTGCTGTCTTGCTGTGCCAAGTACTTTGTTTGAGCTCCCTGGCGCATGTTCTGAGTAGTATTTGAGCGCATAAGAATTCCGGCACATAGATGCGCCCTGAAATTCTATGCTTCGATAAGACCCCCTTCAAAGTTTTCAAAACTTTTTGTCAAGTTTTGGAATACTTTGAATAAGAAGTATGGTGATGTCTTCAACGGGGCGTATGACTGTTCGGGCGCATGATTACTCCGTGCATCAGTGATGGGGCGCATGCTCCTCTCAGTTAATACAAATGATAACGCTTCGAAGTAATCAACAAAAGATTATTGATGATCTTTTTAGATTATTTGTAGTTATCATTTCGCAGAATCCCAAAGCGGTGGCTGACGTCACTCCTCATCGGTTTCTGCGTATGCCCAAGCCTATAAATAGGCGTCTGATGGAGAGAGAGGGTTCTTCTCCTCTTTGTTTTCTTCTTCTAGAGTTCCTCTTTCAAAAAACCCTAACTTCTTTTTCTTTCACGAGATGGCCCCCAAAACTCCTCGCGGTGGTGCTGGCAAGGGGAAGGAGCCTGCGGAGTTTGTCGAGGAGGACGCCCCTGTCACCATTGTGACTCCGGCCGATGTTCGGCCTGCGGTGACGGATGGGTGTGGTCTCCCAACTTTTTAGACGAGTCTGGAACACATGGATGAGTTGCATCATGTTGCTGTGCCCTAACTTTTTGTTGCTGACGCATATGGACTTCTGTCCTGATGATGCGCTGAGGCTATTCCGCCGACCCGCATGGGTTTAGGCCCTGATTATGCGCCGAGGTTTTTACTGCTGACGTACATGGGTTTACACCCTGATGATGCGCCGAAGCTTCACTGCTGACGCGTATGGGTTTAGACCCTGATGATGCGCCGAAGCTTCACTGCTAACGCGCATGGTTTAGACCCTAATGATGTGCCGGGCTGCTTGACACAGCCAATATTTTGTCTTCATGTTGCCTAACTTTTGTCTTTGCTTGTGTCAGTGTCGATGACTATCCCTTAGATGAATGAAGTCCATCTGGATGCTTCTCTCTGCCAAATGGGGGTTGATTTTGACGTGGAGGAATTATTAACCCCGCGAAGGCTGCTATCCTACTGAATCAGCCTTCCGAGAGAATGTTGCAAATTCGGGATCAATCGCCTGTTTTTCTTCAGAGTATGATGGAGAGCGGCAAACAAAAATATGCTGAATCCGAGGATACGACTTTCTTGAAACCTGTCTTTCTGTTTGGCGACCGTTTGACCTCCACCGAGGCGAAGGTACTGAAGATCAAGGAGGACTGGTTCTTCTCTACGAAGGGCATGGTTCTGTACATGCGGCAGCTTGAACGTCAATTACCGCTGACGGCCTTCTACCATTTGGCTTCCAAGAGAAAGATGCCATAGGAACTTACTCCTTCTCAAGAAGGGGCAGTGGGGGGTACCCTTTCGATTGATGTTACTTCGAATTAAAGGGATACCTTGGCCGCCTCGCGAGCCGGGACCTCATTCAGTTGCCGAACTTTGCGCCCTGGGAGCCTTTATAGTGATGTCCCTAATGACACTTTTGCCTTTGGTGCTTCGACCTTTGCAAATCGGATGCTAACATCGAAGGTTATGTATCCGAAAGGTGGTTTTAGGATTGAAGGTTGGTGTCACCACGTGCCAAGGTGGGACGAGCTGACCCTTTGGGTTTTGTCGAAGTTCAAGACTGAGCTTAAAGAGATTGGGCTGACTGTCGCTATCCGTGCCACACAGGCAGGCGTGGACCTCAACAAGCATATGTTACTTGCACTCCTAGAAATGTTCAATACCCAGACTGACACTTTCTTTACTCCGGTAGGGGAGTTGGGATTGGCTTTCCATGAGATTTATGAGGTGTCCAAGTGTCACGATCCGCACCCACTGTGAGGGTACGAGAACGTAACAACGCCCAGCCTACGCCGCAGTGTCGGTGGTAGAACGCTGTCCTAGGTCACATCATCTAACAATATAAGGTACCTGAACAGTATATACACTCCGAATGGAGGTGACATAACATAACAGTCTCAAACACATCTAAGGCAGATACAGAATAGTAAAGGTAGATAGAGAGATCAAGGCACAAAGTAATACAAATAAGAGAGAGAATCTAAGTATCTAAGGTAACAACTCAAGAACATCCAACTCAATACAAGTCTCTAAATATATACTACATCTCAGAACAACAACTAAAATTCAAATAACAATGCTGAAAGAAAAGCTAAAGCCTAGCTATCTAGCCTAGACTATGGGAGTAGCATCCTGTACTGCAGCTGGGTCCTCCAGAGGAACCAGGTCGCAGGTATCGTCTAATCCTGCTCCGTAATAGGTGGTACATAGGGCCTCCTCCTCATCCTCTGTAATATTTTCAACAGGTCCAGTCAGGACAGGAGCGAGTACAGTACATCTCAACAGATCATAGCAGGTTAAAAAATATAATCATGCAGTAAAGTAAGATACATGAACTGAAGAAATACAATATGTAAACAGAGAGAGAACTGTAATAGAAATATCTACTATACATAGAGAGCTAATAGTGACTAGTGAGTCAGAGTAAAATATAAACATGTGAATGGCATAGGAGATTCATGACTACAGCTACGAGAGTGATTCATGACTACAGCTACTTGGATAATATTCACATGCCTATTTCTACCCCCATCCCCAATCAATACACAAGGATCTGTTCAAGTTATGTTAAGATTCGTAAAACTTTACATGGCTCATAAAATGAGTGATACGTGAAGGTGATTCATGATGGCTCTGTGAACATGAGAGTACATGTGTCACAAGCGATTCGTGAATCAGAGGAAGCATAGAGATACGTGATGATTCGTGAAACGCACAAAACATGTAGTATCCGATGCTCCCGAGGGGGATAACATCTCATGAAAAGATCCATATAGTACCAATCCGTGTGACCAACGTGACAGTATCAAGTAAAGTAATTTAAAGCAGGAAAATAATTCTAAACAAGATATGAAATGATCAGAGAATGTACTCGCCTGGTATCCCAAATGTCCGAAGAGAATATACTGTCCGAGGAGTGGTGTCTGTCTCCTATAGAACAGTACAAGTCACAACAAGTCTAAAATAAGGAAATAGACTGCTACAATGCATCTACATGAAGTTTGGGATCAATCTAGGCTAAAGTAAACCTTTGGTCAACTCTAGTCAACCCTAACAGTCAAACTAGATCAATTCTAGTCTAATTAAGTCAAACTAGGTCAAACGAGGTTAAACTTGGTCAAACTAGTCTAGGTTGGTCAAACCTGGCTTAACCAGTCAATTCTAGGTCAACTAGCTAAATATCACACAAGTCACACTAGTCTGGTGATACACAAGTGTATCCATACCACATGCCACAGGCTATCCTACCTAGTCCATGAGCCAAATCACATATTGGCCAATGAAATCCCTACTTCATAACCCACTACACATTTACGTAGGCTATATATCTATCTATATAGGCAAATGCCATATTCACTACATATTACCTAATCACATGCACATAAATATATATATATATATATATATATATATATATATATATATATATATATATATATATATATACATACACATAGACAATACATAAAAGTGTGTGTGTATGTGATTTGTGTAGACATGTGTGTGTGTGTGGAGGGTGTGAGCTAAGAGTGAAATTGTGATATAATGTGAGTGTGAGAGAATGTGAGTTTGTGTGTGTGAGTTGAGTGTAACAGTGATAGGAATCATATATGTGTGTGTTTGTGTGAATGCTATATGTAAGGTGACAGGGAGTAGTTAGAATAGTATCACATACATGTGTGTGTGAGTGAACGAGTGCCTGTGTGTGAATCATGAGGGTGTGAAGGCCATGTGTGGCTGTGCAGTGAGTGTTGAGGGAAGAATTTAGTGAGGATATGTGTGTATATGTGTGTGCTTTCAGAAATCAAAAATGAAGGATCATGTGACATAACATGGTTTAGATAGGGTGTGTGTGTCTCAGTTTTAGGCTAATGTGCAAGGGTGTCACATTATGTGTAACAGTGATAGTGTCATGTGTGGCATGGCAAGATGACATTGTAAACACTGATTTTAAAATCCCAGTTTCAGTTTCATTCCCAAATCCTCATTTCAGTTTTAACATTTCAAAACCTTAAGTATTAGTAAACTCAAATTACAAACAGTAACCCAATTCATAACTCAAAGCCAAACAAGCTTACTAAGAATATCAAGCCCTGCCAAGTCAAGGCAGCCAACATTGCTGCCCTTGCTTGTTGCTGCTACCCATTTCTGAATTTGGCAAGGCAAATGCCAAACCCACACTGCCAAGCTCAAGGCAATGCCTGAGCCTACTGCTACCCTGCTACAGGATTTAATTGTACTGCCAAAGCCAAGCAAATGCAATGCTGCTACCAGGAAAAGCAAGCCAGGTCAGCCCAATGCCAACTTGAAATAACTCTAATGTAGGGTCCCTCATATAATCCTTCACTCTCTCTTAACCTCACATACATATAGGTAAACTTTCTAGGATATCTAAATGAGATAACTCATAAGTCCAAACATAACCCAAACTCAGGTAAGCTCATTACCTGTCATGAATGCAAGCCCAAGATTTCAGTTCAGTTAACAATGTACAGATTCAAACCACATGAAACCCATCATCCCAAAACCAAATCGAAATTCATTACTCAATACAAAACCTTAACCATCATTTTAGTACTTTAATACAGGTGTAAGTGAATTAAGATGGTGATTGAAACACTAGCAAACAGTTGAAAAATACAATTTAAAACAGAAAATTAAATTCAGTTCAGAGGTTGTATCAGTGCGTATCAGCCCGTGTTGGGAATCATGAATTCGACCCTAAATTAATCAACAAAAACACAATTGGTGAGTTGGTAAATAGTGCCACATATGTGTATGTGTCATGTGAGTCAGTTAGTGTCCACCCAGCACGACACAGACGTGTCCACGACAATGCAAACACGTGGGGTGCACCCAGTATAGCACAGCGTCGTGCACGAGTGCACGCACGTGTAGGACACGACACACGACACTACACGACACGTGCTCGTGTCCAGAGGTTCACCTAGGATAGATCTAGGTCTGACACACACTTCATGAGTCCACGAGTCCCACAGACACGACACGACACGCGTGTCAGTGGTGCCTGTGCACTCACACAGCAGCCCGCGCACGACAGCGCACGGGCAATGCAACGCCGATATCTCCGTACACAGACCACGAGGTGCTCCCAAATTTTGGGAGCATGGTCGCAGATGTTGCTCCAAGGTTCCCCAAAAATTTCAGGACACGGCGTGTCCTGTGTCCAGAGAAATGGACCCCGTGATGCAGGACACGGCCTACGGGCCCGTGCTGCGTGTCCACGCACAAAAATAGGACACAAACGGACACAAAACACCATACAACCTTCACAAAGATTGATACACACATCAAGATCTACAAATCCATCTAATTATATTCCAAAAATATGAAAATTTATTCCTATGTGGCATTTCTACAAATACCTATGCACCTATCATGATACGTGTCCGATACGGACACGAAATGGACACAAATTGTGCCCAAATTTGGGGGACAGCTAGGAAACCCTAAAACCTAACCTTATATACAAAGAAATCAGGAAAAACTATAAGTTTAGATGATTTACCTATTGAGTATCAAAACTCAAAAAAAGCTTCAAAGAGGGGATTTCAAATGGCAACTCAAATCTCCAAATAGCATGCAAACTGAGGTGCTCCTCCAAAATCAGTATATAAACATAAATTAGACCCTATTGCAAAAGACTAGGACTAAAAAGAAGCTAAAATGAATTAATTAGGAATTTCTAAGGTTGGAGATTTACCTCTTTCTAAACTTGAGATCTATTTCCAAGAGAGGCTAACCCTAAATGAAGGAGGCATTAAATAGGGGTGGGAAACCCTAGGTTGGCTACCATGGATGGGCTAGGATTGGTCTTGGGCTTAATTCATGGGCCTAAGGCTTAAATACTAGACTTAAAATTAATAAATCATAAGTCATTGACTTAAGCCATAAGTCATGAACTAATTTCACTTAAGTAATCCTTCCTACCTTAAGACTAATTTCTGATGACTAAAAGTAGGTTAACTAGAGTTAGACTAGGGTCACCAACTAGGGTTAGTTCTACAAGGTCTCAACTAGTCAAGACTAACATAACACATAGCAATATTTTAATTAATATTAAATTCACACAAATTTTCATAAATCATAATAAATTCAAATAAATCCTAAAATGAACAAAATATCCTCTAGGCTAAAATGTACTAGTCAAACATCCTAATCATATGGCTAGGCTCTAAGGTCACACTAGTCAAACACTAAAATCATAAGTCATGATTTAAAATAGTTTTAAAATGATTAAAAATCACCAAAAATCATATTATCATTTAATATCATAATTAAAATAAATTAAAATACAAAATTTCAAAATTACCCTCATTTTAGAAACTGGGTGTTACAAGTCTACCCACCTTAGAAAAATTTTGTCCTCGAAATTAAAATGGTAGTAGTCTTCTAAGTCAAACACCCCACAATCAAAGTCTCAAACATACCGTCAGATAATCATATGCGTCTGTCCAAAATCATGATACTCAGAATCTTTGTCATGCTAGTGAGCAAGGCTACGCTAATCACAGAGTCCTCGACTAAGGTACATACCTCTAGAATTATGGTATTTAAAATTTTTGCATTGTCGCATGCTTGGCAGCGAAAACCTTAAATTCCCACACCCGAGAAATACATCCAAAATCTGACTATATGTCCTCACAATGCCAGCTATCATGACTACAGAAGACTCTAGATCCTATAACTTAGGTGACCTAGCCCATACGACTTATCTCTGAAGAAAACCAAATCGAAAAGAAATGCCAGATCAAAACTTATCAACAAATAAGGAAGCAGATAAGAACAGATGGAATTGAATTTCAAGATAGATATAATGAGACAAGGTGGGAATGGAATCGAAAAGAACAGAACCTGCAAGCACCTCTCCCACTGCCTGAGCATCCTCGACTGTCCTGGCGTAAGCTCGTCCCTGTTGGCCTCCTCTAGCCTGACGCTGATATTGCACAAATCTCTGCTGCTGTGTCTGTAACGGTCCCCGCTGCTGACCTACCGGAGCCTTGGCTCCTCCTCCTGGTGCTGCTCCTTGTGCTGCTCTGCCTATGTACTGGGAATACTCTCTCAGCTGGTGGTCCGATGCTCCACATAGTAGGCACCTGCCCAGCCTCTTCCTGTACTCACCCCATCCATGCCCCGGCTTCTTGCAGTAGGGGCAACTAACCACCTGCTGTCTGGGTGCCTGATGCTGTCTGGGCTGCTGCTGTCCCTGCTGATGGCCCTGACCCTGGAACTGCTGCTGAAACTGATGTTGAACGTGCGGCCTCTTGGCCGGTCCTCCGCTACTGCTGCCTTCCTGGGAGTCTCGCCCCCTCTTGAGCCTAAGCTCAAGATCATCCTCTGCAGCTAGAGCGTCCACCAGGATCTCTTCATAGGTAGCGCTGCAGGCGTTCTTGGTGTAGGACTTGACCTCCTTTACCAAGCCCTTTCGGAACCTCCGGGCCTTCGTCGTCTCCGATAAGTCCTCCATAAATCTGCTCAGGCGGCAGAACTCTCCTGCGTACTCCTCCACGGACTGGCTCCCCTGTTCTAGGGCCTCGAACTGGGTCTCGAGGGCTCCCAGCGTTGCATCTGGAAAGAACTTCTCCTTGAACAGCTTCTTGAATGCTGCCCAAGTCTGTCCTGGTGTACCGACTCTCTGGTCGGTTTGGTACCATGTACGGGCCAGATCCTGTATCATGCTGGCCGCTGCCTCTATCTGGAGCCTCGTCGGGATCTCAGCCAACCTAAAAATCTCCTCCATATACTCGATCCACTCGTCGGCATACAAGATCCCCTTCGTCCTTCGAAAGTCTCTCGGGTGCATCTTCTGAAAGTCTTGTATGCCCTTCTCCCGTGGCTGGTACGGCCGCGGGGCTGCCGCTGGCTGAGCTACGACTCTCTCTACCGCAGTCACTGCCAGCTCAATGCCTCTTGTGAGCTCTGCTATGTTCCTCTGCTGCTGGGTCTGCTGACCCTCCATGTACTGCCGGAAGAAGGCTAACAGCTGAACGGCGTCAACTGTCCCTGCAGGTAGCTGCTGCTGCTGAAGAAGTATATCCAGAATCACCGGACTCGGCTCATGCCTCACTGCTGGTGGGGCTCCTCCAAAAGCTGCCGAAATGCCTACCCCAGCTGGCATGACTGGGGCTGCGGTACCAGGGGCTGGCTGCTGAGTATGTGAGGTGGCAGACCTCTCATCGACGTCCTCCTGGCCCTGGCGATGCGATCGTGTCTCAACCATCCTGGAGACACAGATCAAAAGAAACAATTGTCGAGAATGAGTCGAAATATCAAGGGAGGACAGTTTAAATTCAAGGAAGACAATAAGCAACAAAATTTAGATATACGGAATCTGGTAAAGAGTTTGTCCTATTGTGATTGAGTACCTTCAAAAATATCCTAATCCTACTGCAGGCTGTAGTGATACTCTAGTTCGAATACCACTACATAAACTCGACCTGCATGGGCTACCACTAAAAACGTATTATGACCCGCACCCACTGTGAGGGTACAAGAACGTAACAACGCCCAGCCTACGCCGCAGTGTCGACGGTAGAACGCTGTCCTAGGTCACAACATCCAATAATATAAGGTACCTGAACAGTATATACACTCCGAATGGAGGTGACATAACAGAACAGTCTCAATCACATCTAAGGCAAATACATAATAGTAAAGGTAGATAGAGAGATCAAGGCACAAAGTAATACAAATAAGAGAGAGAATCTAAGTGTCTAAGATAACAACTCAAGAACATCCAACTCAATACAAGTCTCTAAATATATACTACATCTCAGAACAACAACTGAAATTCAAATAACAATGCTGAAAGAAAAGCTAAAGCCTAGCTATCTAGCCTAGACTATGGGAGTAGCATCCTGTACTGCAGCTGGGTCCTCCAGAGGAACCAGGTCGCAGGTGTCGTCTAATCCTGCTCCGTAATAGGTGGTACATAGGGCCTCCTCCTCATCCTCTGTAATATTTTTAACAGGTCCAGTCAGGACAGGAGCGAGTACAGTACATCTCAACAGATCATAGCAGGTTAGAAAATATAATCATACAGTAAAGTAAGATACATGAACTGAAGAAATACAGTATGTAAACAGAGAGAGAACTGTAATAGAAATATCTACTATACATAGAGAGCTAATAGTGACTAGTGAGTCAGAGTAAAATATAAACATGTGAATGGCATAGGAGATTCATGACTACAGCTAAGAGAGTGATTCATGACTATAGCTACTTGGATAATATTCACATGCCTATTTCTACTCCCCCATCCCCAATCAATACACAAGGATCTGTTCAAGTTATGTTAAGATTCGTGAAACTTCACATGGCTCATAAAATGAGTGATACGTGAAGGTGATTCATGATGGCTCTGTAAACATGAGAGTACATGTGTCACAAGCGATTCGTGAATCAGAGGAAGCATAGAGATACGTGATGATTCGTGAAACACACAAAACATGTAGTATCCGATGCTCCCGAGGGGGATAACATCTCATGAAAAGATCCATATAGTACCAATCCGTGTGACCAACGTGACAGTATCAAGTAAAGTAATTTAAAGCAGGAAAATAATTCTAAACAAGATATGAAATGATCAGAGAATGTACTCGCCTGGTATCCCGAATGTCCGAAGAGAATATACTGTCCGAGGAGTGGTGTCTGTCTCCTATAGAACAGTACAAGTCACAACAAGTCTAAAATAAGGAAATAGACTGCTACAATGCATCTACATGAAGTTTGGGGTCAATCTAGGCTAAAGTCAACATTTGGTCAACTCTAGTCAACCCTAACAGTCAAACTAGGTCAATTCTAGTCTAATTAAGTCAAACTAGGTCAAACGAGGTTAAACTTGGTCAAACTAGTCTAGGTTGGTCAAACCTGGCTTAACCAGTCAATTCTAGGTCAACTAGCTAAATATCACACAAGTCACACTAGTCTGGTGATACACAAGTGTATCCATACCATATGCCACAGGCTATCCTACCTAGTCCATGAGCCAAATCACATATAGGCCAATGAAATCCCTACTTCATAACCCACTACACATTTACGTAGGCTATATATCTATCTATATAGGCAAATGCCATATTCACTACATATTACCTAATCACATGCACATAAATATATATATATATATATATATATATATATATATATATATATATATATATATATATATATATATATATATATATATATATATATATATATATATATATATATATATATATACACATACACATAGACAATACATAAAAGTGTGTGTGTATGTGATTTGTGTAGACATGTGTGTGTGTGTGGAGGGTGTGTGCTAAGAGTGAAATTGTGATACAATATGAGTGTGAGAGAATGTGAGTTTGTGTGTGTGAGTTGAGTGTAACAGTGATAGGAATCATATATGTGTGTGTTTGTGTGAATGCTATATGTAAGGTGACAGGGAGTAATTAGAATAGTATCACATACATGTGTGTGTGAGTGAACGAGTGCCTGTGTGTGAATCATGAGGGTGTGAAGGCCATGTGTGGCTGTGCAGTGAGTGTTGAGGGAAGAATTTAGTGAGGATATGTGTGTATATGTGTGTGCTTTCAGAAATCAAAAATGAAGGATCATGTGACATAACATGGTTTAGATAGGGTGTGTGTGTCTCAGTTTTAGGCTAATGTGCAAGGGTGTCACATTATGTGTAACAGTGATAGTGTCATGTGTGGCATGGCAAGATGATATTGTAAATACTGATTTTAAAATCCCAGTTTCAGTTTCATTCCCAAATCCTTATTTCAGTTTTAACATTTCAAAACCTTAAGTATTAGTAAACTCAAATTACAAATAGTAACCTAATTCATAACTCAAAGCCAAACAAGCTTACTAAGAATATCAAGCCCTGCCAAGTCAAGGCAGCCAACATTGCTGCCCTTGCTTGTTGCTGCTACCCATTTCTGAATTTGGCAAGGCAAATGCCAAACCCACACTGCCAAGCTCAAGGCAATGCCTGAGCCTACTGCTACCCTGCTGCAGGATTTAATTGTACTGCCAAAGCCAAGCAAATGCAATGCTGCTACCAGGAAAAGCAAGCCAGGTCAGCCCAATGCCAACTTGAAATAACTCTAATGTAGGGTCCCTCATATAATCCTTCACTCTCTCTTAACCTCACATACGTATAGGTAAACTTCCTAGGATATCTAAATGAGATAACTCACAAGTCCAAACATAACCCAAACTCAGGTAAGCTCATTACCTGTCATGAATGCAAGCCCAAGATTTCAGTTCAGTTAACAATGTACAGATTCAAACCACATGAAACCTATCATCCCAAAACCAAATTGAAATTCATTACTCAACACAAAACCTTAACCATCATTTCAGTACTTTAATACAGGTGTAAGTGAATTAAGATGGTGATTAAAACATTAGCAAATAGTTGAAAAATACAATTTAAAATAGAAAATTAAATTCAGTTCAGAGGTTGTATCAGTGCGTATCAGCCCGTATTGGGAATCATGAATTCGACCCTAAATTAATCAACAAAAACACAATTGGTGAGTTGGTAAATAGTGCCACATATGTGTACGTGTCCTGTGAGTCAGTTAGTGCCCATCCAGCACGACACAGACGTGTCCACGATAATACAAACACGTGGGGTGCACCCAGTGTAGCACAGCGTCGTGCACGAGTGCACGCACGTGTTGGACACGACACACGACACTACACAACACGTGCTCGTGTCCAGAGGTTCACCTAGGATAGATCTAGGTCTGACACACACTACACTGGGTCCACGAGTCCCACAGACACGACACGACATGCGTGCCAGTGGTGCCTGTGCACTCACACAGCAGCCCGCGTGCGATAGTGCGTGACCAATGCAACGCCGATATCTTCGTGCACAGATCACGAGGCGCTCCCAAATTAGATGTTTCCCCAAGGTTCCCCCAAAATTTTAGGACACGATGTGTCCTGTGTCCAGAGAAATGGACCCCGTGATGCAGGACACGGCCTACGGGCCCGTGCTGCGTGTCCACGCACAAAAATAGGACACAAACGGACACAAAACACCATACAACCTTCACAAAGATTGATACACACATCAAGATCTACAAATCCATCTAATTACATTTCAAAAATATGAAAATTTATTCCAATGTGGCATTTCTACAAACACCTATGCACCAATCATGATACGTGTCCGATACGGACACGAAATGGACACAAATTGTGCCCAAATTTGGGGGACAGCTAGGAAACCCTAAAACCTAACATTATATGTAAAGAAATCAGGAAAAACTATGAGTTTAGATGATTTACCTATTGAGTATCAAAACTCAAGAAAAGTTTCAAAGAGGGGATTCCAAATGGCAACTCTAAATCTCCAAATGGCATGCAAACTGAGGTGCTCCTCCAAAATCAGTATATAAACATAAATTAGACCCTATTGCAAAAGACTAGGAGTAAAAAGGAGCTAAAATGAATTAATTAGGAATTTCTAAGGTTGGGGATTTTCCTCTTTCTAAACTTGAGATCTATTTCCAAGAGAGGCTAAGCCTAAATGAAGGAGGCATTAAATAGGGGTGGGAAACCCTAGGTTGGCTGCCATGGGTGGGCTAGGATTGGTCTTGGGCTTAATTCATGGGCCTAAGGCTTAAACACTAGACTTAAAATTGATAAATCATAAGTCATTGACTTAAGCCATAAGTCATGAACTAATTTTACTTAAGTAATCCTTCCTACCTTATGACTAATTTTTGATGACTAAAAGTAGGTTAACTAGAGTTTGACTAGGGTCACCAACTAGGGTTAGTTCTACAAGGTCTCAACTAGTCAAGACTAACATAACACATAGCAATATTTTAATTAATATTAAATTCACACAAATTTCTATAAATCATAATAAATTCAAATAAATCCTAAAATGACCAAAATACCCTCTAGGCTAAAATGTACTAGTCAAACATCCTAATCACATGGCTAGGCTCTAAGGTTACACTAGTCAAACACCAAAATCATAAGTCATGATTTAAAATAGTTTTAAAATGATTAAAAATCACCAAAAATTATATTATCATTTAAATATCATAATTAAAATAAATTAAAATACAAGATTTCAAAATTACCCTTATTTTAGAAACTGGGTGTTACACCAAGCTTCCCTGGGGCTCGGAACCGTACGAGGAATATTTCCCGACAAATGAAGAGATTCTTGTTCTGGAAGGAGAGGACCCGGAGATGATGGCTATTTTCAAGGAGGTGGCGAGCCATCATTATCTGATGCAACGGAAGGACAAAGGCAAGTCACAGCCTCATGTGACTACTTGGAGGGATTACGTCTTCAAGCAGGACCTGGCGGACTGTACGAAGATTCGGTTTACGACTCTGCAGGGACTGAAACCCGCGAAAGTAACCTCCGAAATGAGCCGACTAGGCGAGAAGGCCCCCCGTTCAAATGAGAGTGGCAAAGATATATACAGCTGTTTCTGGCATTACGTGCACCGGATGTCGTCCAAGGTAGTGTTGACTGCCTACCTGATGATATGGCTCCGGGACTGTGTGTTCCCAGGTGGGTCAGGCTCTGTGGAGAGGGTGACCCGGAACCTCATTTTGCCAGCAGTAAAACTGGTTTTTGGTCGTCCTTTGGCTCTCCTCCCCGCGATGGTGTGTAACCTGCTGTGGGGTTTGAGAGATTTCGCTGACAACGTGGCCCATGAGAGGGGTAGAAAAGACAACTTTCTTCGAGCTGAGCTACCATTCCATTATCTGATGGGATGGTTAATTCTGCATCACCCGAATGTGATGAGTCCGGGTCCTGAAGACGATCACATTGAAGGTGACGCCTTTATTCGCCGCTTCTATAAGAGGAAGTGGCTGTACACCGGCGTCCCCGTCTGTAGGAGAGTTTTGTCTTATCTTCAGGGGTGGGAGATCGTCAAGGTCAGTCCCATTTTCAAAAATTTTGAGGCTGACCAAGATTTGGAAGACTCGGGTGAGGATGCGATCACTCTGCCGAAATGGGGGTTTCGTTGGTTGCAGAGTATTCGGCCTTCCCACTTGGTCTACCGCAACCAGAATAAATGTTATCTGGAGCCATATTTGTCGAGCCGGTTTGCTCGCCAGTTTGGTTACACCCAGCTAATGTTACGGAACCCCAGTAACAGTCTGGGGTTTGCTGGAAGTTTACTGGATGGAGCTCGGGGTTGGCAATATTACAATACCGGGTGCACTGGGGTTCGTTTCAAAACACCAGTTCACAACCCTAGGTCGCAGATCCTGTATTCGGCTGTTAACCCCCAGCTGAAAAGCGGCGGGCTGACGCAGAAGCCGGTTCATCTGCACCAAAAAGGTTGAGAAAAGTGACGACTCCAAAGGTGGGGGCTACGGGAATGCTGCCTGTAATGCCAATGGAATCAGTTCCTGCAGAGATAAAGATGACCCCCATAATCTGGCTCATTCTGTCATTTTTGTGACATATGTTTTCCTTTTGTAGGAACCGCTGAAGAAGAAAACCCGGATTTCGAAATCGGGCGTCAATAAACCGAAGGAGGTGGCGAGCTCTTCTGACGAGCGCATTCCTCCGATTGTAGTGTCTCCCGTGGAGGAGAATCCTGACAATGTTGTTCCTGCGGAGATTTTAGTATCTCCAGATTATGTTGGAAGGGAAGCTAAGGATGCAGCAGTTCCCGGGAGGGTGCAAGCCGCCGTGGGGGCCTCTGACATTGAGAATCCAGCAGATACGGGGCTTCCAGGTGAGGAAGTGGAGTGGAGTTCATCTTCTTCAGATGACGTTCCTCCAGAGATGAGTGAGCCTGTTGCGGGAGCAACAAACATAATTGAAATAGAGGAGAGGGCTGATTCCTCTCCTTGTCATAATGAGGGGAGGTCAGCTGCAGCGTTGCCGAGCCCTACCCCAGACTCAGCAGCGGAGGCTGAGGTGGCTGTCGACTAGGAGGTAGCGACAGATTCTATTCCCGCGGAGGGATTCAGTGAGGAAGATGAGACTCGTCCGCCGAGCCTGACACCAGGGGAGCCGAGTCAGAAAACAAGTACTGATCTCACTGCTTTGCCAGAGGGGGAAGGTCCCGTGCGGCCTGTTGATAGTGTGTTGGAGCCGAAGGAGGTAGCCCCTGACGTCGGTGGTCCCTCCGAGCTTGAGAAGGGTAAGGGTTTGCTGGAACCCCCTGTTGTTTTTTCTACTTGGGGTACGATATTGACGCCCCTCTCGGCTTCTTCCGCTCTCTTGGTTCCTCGGGCCAGTGGCGGAGTTCAAGCCCCTATTGAGGGAGAGTCCGTTGATGCCAAGGTTTCAGCCTCGCAGATTGAAGTCGGTGGTTCTTCTTCAGGTCCACCGTCTATTAGAGTACCTCCTGCAACTCCTGCCATGACGTCGCAAGTGCTGGTTGATGCAGATGAGTATGTTCAGTTTATTGTTGAATCAGTGTACAAGATCCTGCAGAAGGGCGTATCAACGGTACTGAATGCAAATGGGAGTTTTGCGATGGCGAAAGCCATGGCGCTCTCTTCTATTGGTTTGATACGTTTGTACCGTGGCCACGATCACATGGCTATAATTATGGAGGAGTCGGTGGTTGAGCTCGACCAGCATCTTTCTGAACTGCAGAGTATCCAGCGGAATGACTTTTTCGCTCTGATAGAAGCAGAACAGAAGAAGTTGATTGCTAAGGTTGAGTCGTCATATCAGGCCACGGTGGCCATCTAGGACGGTGAGGTGGCCGCTGCTGAGGCTGCAGTAGAGAGACTGTCTCAATCCACACAGGAGCAGGTGGAGCTGCGGGCCTCATTGGAGACAAGTATAGCGGAGGATACTGCCAGGATTCGCCTCCTAAAAGACCAGAGGGCCCAACTTATGTTAGATCTTGAGCGGGCCCAGGCTGAGCACATCTCGTCCAAGGAAGAAGAGGCAGTTGTTACTCGCCATATTCTTTCTCTGACTCACCAACGGCAGGAGTTGGACGCCAAGCATGAGAACGATACTGCGGTAGTGCCCCGACCCGCAAGATGCCTTATGATGGATGGTTGGTTCGATGAAGCCTTGTTGGATTTGGGATATACAAAGGATTGCTTGAAAGGCTATACGATCGTGGCAGGAATCGTCCTGTGAATGTGAGTAGTGTTGAACCCTTCAAAGATCCTTTAGCTTCACGCTTAAAATAAGGATGAGTATGCTATGTTTCTTGTTAAGTTGTTCAATAACACCTTGCATGGAATTTAGAAAGATAATGAAAGATAATAATCACCTGAACGTAAACTGTTGTGGCTAAATGAATTGTATGCTTGTACGCTGTTGCGATGAATTACATGACAGGTGAAGGCAAAGTCCCAAATACTTGGGCGGTGAGTATATCGGGCGTTGGCTCAATGAATAGATGGCAAAACAAATGTAAAGACCCAAGAACTGGGCAGTGAGTATGCTTGATTTGCTTTCGAATGAATATATGATAAACAAATGCTAAGTCCCAGGAATTGGACGGTGAGTACACTGAGTTTGGTTGGAAAGATGTATGGTATCAAAGATGTGGCAAAAAGGATTGGGTAACAACCACTACCAAAATAAGTGGTTTTAGCGACGCCCAAAAACGTCGCTAAAACAATAAAATCCGTCGCTAATATGAAGCACCGACGCAATTACCGACGTTTAAGTTTTGTCGCCGTTTCCTTAGTCGCTGATTACAAAAACGTCGCTGAACGTCGCAATTACCGACATCCAGCGACGTAACTGTACGTCGGTGAGTTCTCGACGTCTACCGTCGTGTCGTCGGTATATTAGCGACGTATATGTAGTCGCTACACGTCGGTGAAGTCCTGGAATAATTCCCGACGTCTACCGTCGTTTCGTCGGTAATATAGCGACGTGAATGTAGTCGCTAGACGTCGGTAAAGGTCCTGGATAATACCGACACTCACCGACGTTTAAACGTCGGAAAAATGTCGGAGACCTGTACATTTTTTTGCAGCTAGTCGTCGGTAAACGTCGGAAAAGCGTCGGAGACCTGTACTTTTTTTGTAGTTAGTCGTCGGTAAATGTCGGAAAAAACGTCGGAAAAATGTATTTTTTGCATCTTGTCGTCGGTAAACGTCGGAAAATGACGTCGATAAACGTCAGTAAGCGTCGCTAAACGTCGCTAAAATTGTAAAAAAAATAAAAAAATAAAACACAGATTCTATATTACCACTCACAATTCAAGATGCTACACATATAGGTACACATTCAAATCTCCACTCACAATTCCAAATCACAGCGCATTCAAACCCCCACTCACAATTCAAGATGCTACACATATAGCTTTAATCTAAGTTAATTAACATCCAATCCAAACACAATTAACATTTATCGACGAAGGAATTAACATCCAATCCAAACATCCAATCCAAACAAGTCACAAGTCAAATCGATACAAACACAATTAACATCCAAATCCAAACATCCAATCATAAGTCACAAACATATGATGATACAAACACAAACAAAAGTCCTAACTAGGACTACTAGTGATCTGGTGCAGGAGGGGCACCGCCGCGACGAAGGGATAACAACTCCTCATACTCCGCAAGTGAAATCGATACAGATGGAGCGCCAGGCTGTGACGTCGGTGGAGTCAGTGTCGAAGAAGAAGGCGGTGGAGGCGGCGGAGTCGACGACGATGAAGGCGCACCCAGAGTACCAGTATGCTCCAACGCTGTAAGTCGCTGGTTGTATGAATCCATGATAGATAACATTCTACCACTGCTCTGGACCATCGAATCCTGTGCCAATCTCACCGTCTCGGCCATGGTCACCTGTCCTGTCTGCAACTCCGTCACCGTGCGCTCTAACCCTCCAACGGTACGCCGATGTAGAATGTTGATTACGCCAAGACCCTGGATTGGGCAGATGATAATGTGAGCATTGGCTCAAGGCAAGATGGCAATATGAATGAGAATGGTGGCTGAATTACTTAGTTTTCCTTATCATGCATTGTATGTTTTCTTCTTAGATAAGTTGCATATAGTTGCATGGTCATGGACAACTGGTCGACAATGTGGTTTCTCGAATGGTATTCCTGGGCCATGGAACCCGGTTCGTCCTAGGGGAAACCAATGCTGAAGTAGTAGCAGTGCTGAAGTAGTAGCACGGTATACAGGACTTGCAGTGGGGCTAGCCACCTGCACTGGCAAGGGTGCTGTATACCTGTAAGTCAGTCCAAGATGGCGTGTCGCCAGTGACCTTCATATAGATAGGTCCAGTGCTAATGATGTCTTATGCAGGCAGAATAAGTTATTACTCAAATACAAGGAAGGATGTCGGCTGTTGGTAAGAATCACCTGAACGGTGATATTTATATTGAATCATGATATTGTTCCTAACAATGTCTTGTGCAGGCAGAGTAAGTATTATAAATGTACAGGGATGGATACACGACCGTGGGTAAGAATCACTAAAGGGTGATAACAGTATGCTTTAAATTATGTTGGCTATGAGATTTGCATGCTTTACTTCTTGTCGGCTATAACATGAAATTGACCCTAAGGCAACAAGAAAGACCACTGTTAATAATGTTCTGTAACATGATTACTTAGTGTTGTCTTCTTAGGTGAGTTGGACCAGCACCGCTCGCCAGTACATTGATGATGTACTGACCCACGTTGTGGGCAATATTACAGGTGTTTGCTTGGAGGAAATCCTGTAAATCAGTACTTGGCATCGATGAATCGGATGGGTGTGCAGAAGCTCTTCTTCCAAGTTGATGTCTTCTGCTATACGGGACATAATGTATGGAATAAGAGAACTTAGATGTACCAGTGAGATTGTAGCCAAATTGGCAAGTCATTGTAAAGAAATCTGTATATTCATTTGTAGCCTAAAGGACAAGTATATACATTCAGTTGGCTATTCAAGAGTCTTGTAATCAATTATAAACTCTGTATTCCACTGCAAGCCTTGTAATCTATTATGATTATCAATAAAGAGATACATTCTTCATATCTTGTGTGACTTCAATTTATCTGCTTGGTTTTGCTGTGTCGTCGATATTTTCTGAGAAATACCAGGAACTGTAATGGTTTTGCCTTGTACAAGTACAATCTAGACTTGTACGACATCACGTCCAGTGGCTAGTTTTCGATCCTCCGGGATCGAGGCGTGACATAATGGTATCAAAGTACGGCTTTACGTCCTTGGATTCCTATTCGATTTGTTTCAAATCAATGTTGCTAATAAGATGATTCTAAGCTGCTTCCGCGATGATTCAAAGATTGCTTCCGCGATTATTCAAAGTTGCTTCCGCGGTGAATCAAAGTTGCTTCCGCGAATACTCAAAGTTGCTTCCACGATGAAATCAAAGTTACCTCTATGATGACTCATAGTGCGTCTGCGATTATTCCGTGTTGCTTCCAAACTATTCTAAGTTGTTCCCTTGACTGAAAGTCCGTTGATCCTTCTAGTTGCTTACTGGGTGTTCCATACAATAAGTCTAGATATGTGGGCTGTGATATGTGTGCTTTGTTGAATTTCTAAAAGATACTAAAAAGAATAACAATGATGCGATGTGATAATAAGTTTGTGATGTATGCTGGATGTCTTACGTATGGGATTCTTGAAGTCGATTGTTATGCAGCAATCGACCGTGGGTGATGGTTTGGTATATTGGAACAGAATGTGCATGGATTTTAGTGAATGGGAATCGACAAAATCTTGAGTCGATATTTGTGGTCAGCATAACCACTGTAGGATAGATTGTCCATATTGGACGTTGGTTTGATACGAGGGAATATTATGTCGGAATGGCTTGAGCTCTGAGTGGTATATTACATATACCCTCGTCGTGATAAGATGTCCCTTGACCCCTGATGTGTTTATGATTTTGTGATTGCTTTACCTATAAGGTATTGGGTGGTATCGAATCGTAGCTGTACTTACGATTGATACATGACGGCTAGGAATGTCCCTTGATGATTAAGTTCGGATGACCCGTTACGAGATTTTGATGTGTTCAGATGAACCATTGCTAGACCTTGTCGGTTAGCATTATGTTGGGTAATAAGAGAATTGAGAATATGAAATGAATGCCTTGGTTGGGAATGAAACGAATTTTAAATTCGGGCGAAGATTTGAATCAGTTGGGTAAGGAGGATTGTAGGCTTGGTAATGATGGTGTAGTGTTGCTATCGAAAGATTTTGTAAGAACAACTATGGACCGAATATTGAATGATGTTGGAATTGAGTAAAAGAAATTGCATGTTGGATATCGACAGAATTGATGGTAATGTTAGACGCTTATCGGGATGTGCGAATGATTTAGAAGATGCAGAGAGAGTTGCATCAACGACCAAAAAGATTGAGAATGGGATTGAGGAATAGATGATCTTTGTACGTGGTGCAGTATGCTTGAGAGAAATTGATGTCCCGAATTAACGAGTTATGACCCTTGACTATTTTGAGGCATAGCGAATGAGTACTTGTCCCTTGATGCATGAAAGAATAGATATTCCTACGAGAGTCGTATGGCTGGAATACAAATAAGTATCGAGGTGCAGCGATATGTAATAGACCATGTCGGTAGATGATGTTGTCGCTTGAATAACAAGTTTGGTGGAATATAGAATTGTGGGATTATGACTTAGCTAATGAGTTATGTCATATTCAATTGGATGATCGAAGTACGATGCTAAATGATTGGTGCCATAGAGATTGGATCGATGCACAGATAGTAAATCTTCTTATGGAATCACAAGGAGATGATGCAAAATGAATATTGATGGTTAACGTGAATTGCTAAGAGATGACCGTGTTGGTGCTAGGAAATTTATAAATGATGCCTCGGAAGAAATATGATTATATAGTTGCCTTATTTTGTTGGTTAAGAGAGTACAGACCGTATCGATGATCTAAAAAATGTGGAAAACGAATATGTCGCGAAAAGACCGTAGAAAGAGATCCTAAGTGATAAAATATTGAGGTAACAATGTTGGATTATGATTAAGAATAGTTGACCCGATTGAATAGACAATTTGAGTACGATATGAGGATACAAGTTGGATTGAACAAGTGATGCTATGTCTATGCAAGTGAAAATTTAAAGTTTGGATATTCGATTGAGAAGTTTTATATGATAGCCTCGGGATTGACCCATAAGGATTGTTGGATAGAATGGTCGGATAGATTTTATCGGTTGCGGGTAAGTCTAGAATGAGACTTCGTTGGGTATGACCCGAGTATGAGTACGGGTAGAAAGACTTGACCCTAGATTGTCGGCTGGTTGCCTAGAGTGTCGGTTGGTTGCCTAGAGTGTCGGTTGGTTGCCTAGAATATTATTGGTTGCTTAAGTTTCAGATTGGTTGGCTATGTTCTTCAGTTGTCCGTGTTGGGAATAAGTTCATAAGATTGGGGTGGTATCCCATGTCCCTAAGTTGGTCAGACCATAGAGTTGCCCCTATGATGAGAATTGGTTGCCTCTAAGATAAGAGATAAGTATGTCCCTGATAGCTACTCATCTCATATGAGTTAGCTGAATGTCTGGTTTAGCTTAGATTAGCTGACCGTAGAGACTTGACTGTATGCTAAGTTGACTGTTGGAAAACCGTAGGATGTCCCTATTGATGTTGTATGAGTATAGTCGGTATGAGTAAGATGTGTCGGAAGGTAAATTTGGAATGGAATAGATATTTGGGAAATTTGATGTTATAATGTTGGACGGGATGACGGATCATGTTGGTTTTGAACTTGGTTGCCTTTGTTGAAATATTGGGAATTGCTAAAGCTAGTTGGATTTGACTGATTAATATTGAGGTACAAAAATTGTTGGTAGTGCTTTGAGACAGTTGGAATAATTTTATTGACCGGATCAGAATTGAGGATAAAGTGTAATGACGGAATGGGATAGTATATGTAGCCGAGATCGACGAAAGCGAATGTGAATAGGAATGACTCTCGGGATTAATGTTGCTAGAATATGAGAGCTGCTTATGCGAGAGGATAATATGTTGGCTTGATCAATACAAGAAAATGTTGGAGTACAGCGAGAAATGTAACTAAAGTGAAATGGTGGTACAATTTGATGGATGGTGCGATTTGGAAGATGGATTATGATCAGGAAATTTACAAGTTGTAAACAAAAGTGTATGGATGCGAATGATGACAATTACAAGAATTGATCGATGAGAATCGAATATCGAAATGAAATGTGGCTATAGAATTTATCAACTTTGGTGGCATGGATGACAATGAACTTGAAAGGAATACTTGATACATCTAAGTCGGAATACTTTAGAGAATTTTGGATCGATTGTGGAAAATTTCTCGAGTTGGAATTGGTAACATCTGTTGTGCTATTAGTTGGTTGGGATATTGAATAAACAAGTGGGATTATATGAGATGTTCAAAAAGAATTACTGATGTTCGAAAAGGAAGTTACACCGTAGCTCGTTCGTTTTCTCTATCACTGAACTTGGCTGAAATACATGTATTTCGGAGACGCCTAAAATATGTGTATGATTCCAACTAATGATATGTTGAATTCAAACGAAGCCACGGGGAGGATTATCATGTGCTAAAGGATTTGTACGAGTGTCGGAGGAAAGATCAAAGATGGTAAGCTATTTTGAATCAATTGGGATATTATAACGAGATGGTACATTACTTAAAAATCAATCGAAAGATTGCGAAGAAATGTTAAATGGTGCAAGTTGATCGTTGAAAAGTTTCATGAAAAGTTGGTTAAAGTTTTGGAGATGAGTTTTGTTTTAAGTTTCGAGGACGAAACTTTTTCTGAGTGGTATATATTGTAGTGCCCCGACCCGCAAGATGCCTTATGATGGATGGTTGGTTCGATGAAGCCTTGTTGGATTTGGGATATGCGAAGGATTGCTTGAAAGGCTATGCGATCGTGGCGGGAATCGTCCTGTGAATGTGAGTAGTGTTGAACCCTTCAAAGATCCTTTAGCTTCACGCTTAAAATAAGGATGAGTATGCTTTGTTTCTTGTTAAGTTATTCAATAACACCTTGTATGGAATTTGGAAAGATAATGAAAGATAATAATCACCTGAACGTAAACTGTTGTGGCTAAATGAATTATATGCTTGTACGCTGTTGCGATGAATTACATGACAGGTGAAGGCAAAGTCCCAAATACTTGGGCGGTGAGTATATCGGACGTTGGCTCAATGAATAGATGGCAAAACAAATGTAAAGACCCAAGAACTGGGCAGTGAGTATGCTTGATTTGCTTTCGAATGAATATATGATAAACAGATGCTAAGTCCCAGGAATTGGGCGGTGAGTACACTGAGTTTGGTTGGAAAGATGTATGGTATCAAAGATGTGACAAAAAGGATTGGGTAACAACATTCTATTATCCTGTCGCCGATGTAGAATGTTGATTACGCCAAGACCCTGGATTGGGCAGATGATAATGTGAGCATTGGCTCAAGGCAAGATGGCAAGATGGCAATATGAATGAGAATGGTGGCTGAATTACTTTGTTTTCCTTATCATGCATTATATGTTTTCTTCTTAGATAAGTTGCATATAGTTGCATGGTCATGGACAACTTGTCGACAAGGTGGTTTCTCGAACGGTATTCCTGGGCCATGGAACCCGGTTCATCCTGGGGAAACCAATACTGAAGTAGTAGCAGTGCTGAAGTAGTAGCACGGTATACAGGACTTGCAATGGGGCTAGCTACCTGCACTGGCAAGGGCGCTGTATACCTGTAAGTCGGTCCAAGATGGCGTGTCGCCAGTGACCTTCATATAGATAGGTCCAGTACTAATAATGTCTTATGCAGGCAGAATAAGTTATTACTCAAATACAGGAAAGGATGTCGGTTGTTGGTAAGAATCACCTGAACGGTGATATTTATATTGAATCATGATATTGTTCCTAACAATGTCTTGTGCAGGCAGAGTAAGTATTATAAATGTACATGGATGGCTACACGACCGTGGGTAAGAATCACCAAAGGGTGATAACAGTATGCTTTAAATTATGTTGGCTATGAGATTTGCATGCTTTACTTCTTGTCGGCTATAACATAAAATTGACCCTAAGGCAACAAGAAAGACCACTGTTAATAATGTTCTGTAACATGATTACTTAGTGTTGTCTTCTTAGGTGAGTTGGGCCAGCACCGCTCGCCAGTACATTGACGATGTACTGACCCACGTTGTGGGCAATATTACAGGTGTTTGCTTGGGGGAAATCCTGTGAATCAGTGCTTGGCATCGATGAATCGGATGGGTGTGCAGAAGCTCTTCTTCCAAGATGATGTCTTCTGCTATACGGGACATAATGTATGGAATAGGAGAACTTAGATGTACCAGTGAGATTGTAGCCAAATTGGCAAGTCATTGTAAAGAAGTCGGTATACTCATTTGCAGCCTAAAGGGCAAGTGTATACATTCAGTTGGCTATTCAAGAGTCTTGTAATCAATTGTAAACTCTGTATTCCGCTGCAAGCCTTGTAATCCATTATGATTATCAATAAAGAGATACATTCTTCATATCTTGTGTGACTTTAATTTATTTGCTTGGTTTTGCTGTGTCGTCGATATTTTCTGAGAAATACCAGGAACTGTAATGGTTTTGCCTTGTACAAGTACAATCTAGACTTGTACGGCATCACGCCCAGTGGCTAGTTTTCGATCCTCCGGGATCGGGGCGTGACAACTGCTCCCGAGGCTGTAGAGATGATGCGGCAGAAAGCTGAACGCCGGGTCCTGGCGACTGCAGAAACCCGGGCTGCAGACTTGAGGCGTCGGATCGAAGAGCTGTCCGCCAATCCCAATGATGCCTAGGGATTTATAGTCTTCTCTCCCTTTTTTTTATATGCTGGGGATGTAATCCTTTACTTTTTGGATGAAAAATAAAGAATTTTGTGGTGTGTTTATCTTTTGTTGTCATGAACTTGTGATTTGTGTGGACCTATTATCTTTTGCGCACCTTGGTTGTTAGGTACAGATAATAAGTTTAAGAGAACTGACATGTTTGCTCAGAGGTAATGTGGACGTGGCAAATATGGGGTTCGAATGATGGAATTTTCCTACTCAGAGGTGTTATGGACGTGGTAGGAATGACTATGGGAAGATACGCGAAACTACTCAGAGGTAATATGGACATGGAAGTTCTGCGATCAATGTACGGCAACGCAGGGGTTGTCTGTACGGGATGTTTACTCAGAGGTAATATGGACGTGGTAAACATGGTGGGTAGCGTAGTCTTACGGAGCATAAGATTTCGTATTGTAGGGCATAGAGGAGCAACTCATAGGTAATGTGGAAGTGGTTGTCCTTGTACTGGAGATAGAATGCAATAGAGCAATTGGGTTTCGAAAGCATAGGATTTTTGTGAAAGGGAGGTGTACGTGAGCTCTGATGATCAGGTCCACTAATTTTCTTGCTAGGTAGAGGTGGAAGTACGTATCTGAAAGATGTCAAGAGTAGTACTTCTTTAGGAACTTGCCGTTGATGGGCATCATGAACAAGTTCCCGTTTGATCGGGCGAGGCGGTAAGCACCGTTTGAGTATACCGTCTCTGTGATGAAAGGTCCCCCCCATTTGGGTTCGAACTTTCCTGGTGTTTTGTGAGTCAACACCATCGGCCTTCTGACTGTCAAAACCAGGTCGCCTACTTGGAAAGTCCTCTGCTTGACCTTCTTGTTGAAAGCCTGTGATATACGAGCTTGATAGAGTTCGATGTGCTGCTGAGCTAGGAGATATTTTTTGTCAAGTGCCTCCAATTCTCGCAGATGGCGACATTGATTGTCTTCTTCTGTTAGTTGATTTGTGATCTCTACGCGGAGTGAGGGTATCTGGATCTCGAGAGGCAGTACCGCTTTGCTCCCGTAGACTAAGAAGAATGGGGTGTTGCCCGTCGGAGTCCGTACCGTTGTACGGTAGGCCCAAAGGCATTCGCCGAGCTTTTCGTCCCAGTCGCTTTTGTTAGATGACACGACTTTTTTGAGTAGCCTGACGATAGTCTTGTTAAAAGCCTCGGCCAATCCGTTTGCTGCCGGATTGTAGGCGGTTGATGCCACGTTCTGAATGCGGTTCTTATCACAGAATCTGCTAAAAAAATGGCTGATGAACTGAGGACCGTTATCGTGGATAATCCTCCGAGTTACCCTGAAACGGTAGATGACATGATGCTTGATGAAGCTGATCACCCTAGAGCTTTTCACTTCTGCCAGTGGAACTGCTTCTGCCCATTTGGAGAAGTAGTCAGTGATAGCTAGGATAAAGCGGTGTCCCCTCGATGAAGGAGGGGTGATAGGTCCCATGATGTCCATGCCCCAAGATTCAAAGGGCCAGGAGGCGACCGTAGGATGTAGTGGTTCCGATGGTGTATAGATGAAGTCGGCGTGGAGCTGGTACGCATGGCACTTTTTAGCATAGTCGACGGCGTCAGCTGCCATGGTCGGCCAATAGTAACCCATGCGTCACAGTCGATCCTGCAACTTAGGCCCAGGTTGATGAGCCCCGCAAGTTCCGTCATGAGCTTCTCGAAGGGCTTCGGCTGCTTCTTCATTGGACAGGCACCGAAGAAGAAGTCCATCGTAGGAGCGTCGGTACAATATTTTAGTAGCTGTATCATAATAGAATCACAGGGAACGCCTCCTGACTGAGACAACTTCTTTCGGGTCTTCTGGAAGAATTCCGTAGACAGCGAAGTCGATAAACGAAAACCTCCAGTCTCGGACATTAACACCAGCACTTGTTGACATGGCATGGGCCATTTGTGAGCATAGGTTATTTTTAGAACAGACCAAGTCTCGACCAACTACCATGACATAGTGTTGAGTCCCGAGGGGTGCTGCCAATGAGGCTGCGAGGCCAGCCAGAGCGTCAGCCTCCAGGTTTTGTAACCGAGGTACGTGTTCTATGAAGAACTTGGTGAAGGTTGAAATAATGTTCAATACAACTTCATAGTAAGGAACCAGATCTTCATGGCGAACTTCGTATTGCCCTATGATCTGGTTAACGACGAGTTTTGAGTCTCCGTAGGCTTCCAGATGATCCACCCCCAGCTGTTGCGCCAGCTGGAGTCCCATGATGAGAGCGTTGTACTCAGCAATATTGTTGGAGTACGGCTTCGAAAGGGAGTAAGCACGCTGGATGGCCAGCTGATCGGAGGAGACCAAGACTACCCCCACTCCGGCGATGATTTGGCCTTTGGGGCCTGTTCTTGAAGCACCATCGAAAAACATCTGCCAGACGAAGCTTTCTTCGGTGACGTTTGATTCTTGGACCTCATCCGGGATGTCTTCATAGAGTCTGGTGGACTCTGGGATGGGGTGCACAGCTAAAAAGTCGGCCAGAGCTTGACCCTTGACGGCTTTTTGTGGAACGAACACTATATTGTACGACGTCAACAGGATTGCCCATGTAGCTAGCCGAGAGTTTAATGATCCTGGCTTCGTCATGAGAACCCTGAGCGGATTGACTCGGGAGATGACAAGAATTGTCTGGCCCGAGACATAATGGCGAGTCTTTTGGATGACGAATAACAAAGCCAAACACTCCTTTTCAACGGGGTTGTACCGGTGTTCGACCCCAATCAGTGTCTTACTGAGGTAGTAGATAGCTTGCTCGTAGCCTGCATCGCTGTTCTGAGCCAGCAGAGCACCGAGGGAATGATCCATGGCACGGACATAGAGGAGAAATGGTTTGCCTGCGACGGGTGCCACCAGGACTGGCGGGCTCGTCAAGTATGCCTTGATATCATCGAAAGCTTTCTGGCATTCCTCTGTCCAGACGTAGGAGACCCCCTTCTTCATGAGCTGGGTGAAGGGTTGATATTTTCTGGAAAAGTTTGCTATAAAGCTTCGGATGTATGCCAGACGTCCATGCAGGCCTCGAAGTTTTCGGAGGTTCTTCGGAGGGTCCATGTCAAGGATGGCCTTGGTCTTCTCGAGATTGACATGAATGCCTTTCGCCGTGATAATAAAGCCCAAGAACTTTTCGCTAGAAACCCCAAGGAAGGATTTAGCTGGATTCATCTTGAGTTGATGCGCTCGCATGAGATCGAAGACTGCCTTTAGGTCTGATAGGTGATCACCTTTGAGACGGCCCTTGACAGCGATATCATCAACATAGCACTCGACTGTTTTGCGTAGATGTTGACGGAAGATGGTACTCATAGCTCGTTGGTATATAGCACCAACATTCTTCAAGCCAAAGGGCATCACTGTGTAGCAGAAAACCCCTTTCGACGTCCTGAATGACGTGTATTTTGCGTCATCGAAAAACATTTTAATCTGATTGTAGCCCGAGTACACGTCCATGAAAGACATTTTTCGAAGCCGCATGTATTATCAATCATTACGTCGGTGATCGAAAGCAAAAATTCGTCTTTCGGGCAAGCAACATTGAGATCTCTGAAGTCGATACAGACCCGTATCTTTTTATTCTTTTTGGTGACAGGGACGATATTGGCCACCCAATCCGGGTGTTGTTCTTCACAGATAAATCTGCTGGTCAGGAGTTTATCTACCTCCTGATCGATAGCGTTCATGATGTCAGGATGAAAGCGTCGCTGTTGTTGCTTTATAGGCTTGGCATCAGGTAAGATGTTAAGCCTATGCATCGCGATCTGGAGATCAAGTCTGGGCATATCTTCGTAGCTCCAGGCGAAGACGTCGATATATTCTTTAGCCGGTTGGATTAAAGATTTCCGGTCTGGTCCCTTTAGACTCTTGCTGATGAAGATAGGTTTGGAAGAAGATCCATCCCTCAGGTCGATCTGCTCGACTTCGTCTTCGGTAGGAGGTTCGCGTAATTCAAAATGAGACTCCCACTGCACTCCTAGGCGTTGAGTCCAAGGTTCTTCCTCGAAGAATTTTGGTGTTTGGTCTTCACCTTCATTTTCTTAAGATTGTGCAGATGCCATGTTGACTGATAGCACCTTCTTGAAGACTGAGCCGATACTGGTATCGAAATCCCAGGTTGATGCTTCGGACGAATGAGAATGTTCTACTTCTTTTATCTCCGAACTCTCTAGAGTTGTCGGTGGTGTGACATAGCCCACCCCCCGTCGATTTCGATGATAGTAGTCCTGCGGCTTTCCTTTAGGTGTTGGGAGCCGAAGAGGAAGACGTCGACCTTTGCCGTAGTTCAGGCCTTTGTTGCTTTTTAGGTCGTAACCCATCTTTTGGATGAGGTACTTTGCCTTGTTCGTGTACCGATAGACTTGTATTCTGCCGGTATCTAGTTCTTGCTCGAGTGGCAGGAGGTCTTGATGACGCTCGACTTTGCCGAAGATGATGGATTCTTCGTCTCGATTCCGCAGTGGGACTACAAAACAGACCCCTTGGGATGGGACTACTCAATTTATATGATTGACGGTCGTTATTTGTGTTTGCAACGACCGTAGAGCGTTATCTAATGTATACATGGCATTCCAATGTGAAAGACTAGAATAATTAAAAGACACTCTATTATTGATGAAATACAAGATTTTGTCCCACGGGATTACATTGTCCAGAGAGGGTGCATCTACATCAGCAGATATGTACTCCCCTAGCTCTTCATCTGTGAGTACTGGGGTTGGTTCGGGAGAGTCCATCGCAGCTTTGACCTTGGGGTCCGAGAGGGCTATGTGGGCCTTCTCCGGCAGCTTGGATGAGACGGATGATTGTGGAGGCTTGCCTTTAAGACGCACCTTCAGAGGTGCCTCAACTGCGCCTTCAGTGATTGGTGCCTTCCCCTGTAGTTTTGCCATAAGGGGAGCCGATGTTTGAGGCGGCTTTCCCTTGAGCCGTATCTTCAAGGGAGCTTCAGTAGGTGTTCTACCTAGAGAAGTTGGTGCTTTTCCAGGTAACTTGATGGTCATGGGAGGCAGCATCTGAGGCAGTTTTCCTTTGAGTCAAATTTTTAAAGGAGCATCGGGAATCACCTCTGGCTCCATGTCCTGCTCTGCTGCCATTTCTGCTTCATCGTCAGCATCATTGGCTTCCCCTTCGTCGGGCAACTTGTGCAGGGTAGAATCAGTGAAGTAGGCTTCGACCCCCTTGAAAGGGTCAATGTCCGCGAACTCTATCCGAATGATGTCGTTGGTGGACACATACTTCATATATTGGTGGAGTGTAGATGGCACCACCATGTACTCATGCAGCCACGGACGACCCAGTAGGAGGTTGTAGTTGACATTAGCGTCCACGACATAGCAAGTCACTTCGGTTCGGAGGTTACCGATATGACATTTCAGCCGTATTTTATCCATCGGTTCACTTTTGCTAGCATTGAAACCGCTGATTGTAGTGTTGGAAGGCGCCAGACGGTACATTGGGATTCTCAGTATTGAGAGCAGCGTCTTCGGGATGATGCTGAGGGAAGATCTTGGATCGATCTGAATCCGCTTTACCTTGACAGAACCGACATACCCTGTATAATACAGTGGCCTGTTGTGTTGGTTGTGCTTGAGCAGCATGTCTTGTTGGATGAAGGTTATGTTGGGGATAACTTCATCCGCACAATGGCAGTGCGCACATGTGGTCGGGGTATCCTCGGGCTGCTTGACCTGACTGATGAAGGATTCAGCATCCTTCAAGGCTTCACAGAGAGCTTCACGAGTGTCCTTGGAAAGATAAAGAAGCTCAAACAGAGATAGGCGGGCAGGAGTACTGGCCAGTTGTTCCAGTATGTCGAAGTTGTGGGGCTTGGCTAGCCCCGAAGCATTCTCCTTTCATAAAGGCTTGTCGAAACGGGCCTTTACATGCTTCTGTTTATTGGCTGCGGGAGGCCTGGATGGGCCTTCTTCCTGGACAGCAGGGACGATGCAAGGAGGCACCACCCCGATGGCAGCTTCGTCAGTTTGGGCGTTCTGATATGAACGCGTCTGTACAGGAAGTACCTCTTCTGCAGAGGAAGAGACTATGCGGCAAGACTTGATCTTCCTGTCCTTGGTTTTGGAGTTAGAGCGTGCCCCCGGTTGAGTAACCTCGGAGACGAGATCGGGGTGAACCCATAAGATCTTTTCCCGAGATGTGGTGAGTGGGATGAGTCCACTCACGTTGTCACGAGTAGGTGGTAGATTAACCACCTCCATTGTCGCCTTTGGGATGGGGACGACGCCATCTTGTGTTGTGGTTGGCGGCAAGGTGCCAAATTGGAGTGACACCAGGTTGACCTAGACCGTTTTCTTCTCGTAGTCGACAGAGATGACATCCGCATTGATCATGCGCTGGATGTAGTTCTTGAGGACGTAGCAGTCCTTAGTTGGATATCCGACAAACCGATGGTAGTGAAAGTACCTCGGATTGTCCACTCTCCCAACCTCGTCAGGACGCTTTGGGTCCGGTAGCTTGATCTTGTCACCCTGCTTTAATATCTCGAAGAGTTGCAGGGTGTCTTCATCGTTGAAAGAATAAACCTCCTTTGGCCTTGGTACAAGTAGAGGCTTATGAGTAGGTGCTGATGCACCTTTGGAGGCATTGACAGTCAACGCCTGCTTCCCCTTCATCTCTCGTCCAGGTTGTTGGCTACAGGCCATTTTTCCTTGTCCTTAAAGGCAGGGAAACTAACTCCCAGAAGACGAGCATTGGACGCTTTCTTCTCTGCTGCTTCGGCCTCGATGATCAATGAACTCCAGTCGGGAGGAGAAGTGGAGTTGAGCCAGAGTTTAATCGCAGGCAGCATGTTCATGCTGTAGGAGGAGAGGAGTGCATATTCTGGCATGCCCGGGGGCATTCTGAAGCAGGCTTGTCGGAACCGTTCGATGAATGCTCGAACTGTTTCCTTCTCCTTCTGACGTATCTCTATGAGGGACGCCATTGTCATGTCATTCCTTCCGTCATAGAAACGATCGAGGAAAAGACGCATCAAGTCGTCGAAGGAAGATAGGGAGTTGTCAGGGAGACTGCAGTACCAGTCGTAAGCCACTCCTTTCAATGCCCCGACAAATATGCTAGTGAGTAGTGCGTCTTCCTTCGGAAGATGTCCCGTTTGAGACTGGAAGTACATCAGATAGCGGCGTGGAGAGTCCTTCCCGTCGTATGGCGTCAATGTTTGTGGTTTATACTTGGGAGGATAAACCACTTTGTTCCATTCGAGGGGGTATGGTTGTTGGATCCCCATCTTCTGGCGCTCCTCCTGTTTGTTCTTGGACTCAAAGCGCTCGCACAAGTCCCTGATCATCTCAACCACGTCTTTCGTAGAGTTGGGAGTCGGAAAAGGTGGTACAGCCCGAAGTTGAACCTTTGATGGCTCCGACGTCCGAGGTGCTTCACGGTGATCTGTATCCAAGGATACCCGTTGAAGGGGTACACTTGATTCTCCATTGGCCCCTGGGTCAGGACGGGTAGACGGTGCCCTGGCCAAAGCTGACCGTATCTCAAATACTGCTTGAGTCAGTGTTTGTATGGAGGCAAAGAGGGTTTTGAGTCCTCCCTCCATGGTATCCATGTGCTGGACGAGATCTACTGGCGGCGCATCTGACTCCGCATCACCAGCTCCCGTCATGTACACCGTCATGACATGACTGGAAGTGGATGGATCGGTTGAGGCTTCGCTTTCGGCCTCGCTCTCTTGTAGAAGAGGAACTTCCCCCGGAGCTTCGTCTTGGCTACCCCCAGCTATGTTCTGGAGAACACGTTCGTCTTCGGGAGAAGTATCAGCAAGGACCTGACTACCCCCAGCTCTGTCTTGGAGGACTTCTTCGTCTTCGAGACGTAGATCCACAGGGGCTTGACTACCCCCAGCTATATCCGGGAGGCTAACTTCGTCTCCAGGATGAAGATCCACAGGGGCTTGACTACCCCCAGCTATGTCTGGGAGGCTGAATTCGTCTCCAGGATGAAGATCTACAGGGGCTTGACTACCCCCAGCTTCCTCCGAGATCTTCTTTCTCCCCCGAGTGCCCTCAAACACTCCTGAGGACGGGACAGTCGTCTTGGTCTTCCTCGGCTGGCTCTTGGATGAGGACAAAGTCGAGGAGCTGCCGGTCGCCTTCCGAATTGATGGGGAGTTGGAGACTACGTTGCAAGAAGCAACTTGTAGTTCTGGCTCCACTTCAGTTGATACCTTCTTCCCGAGGCGATGTGTTGATGATTGCAGCCGTTGGAACACCGACTGCCTTGATGGTGGGACTACTATTTTGCAACAATAGTTGATGGTGACTACAGCACATGTGTGCCCTTTGAGGGGCGCATTGTGCTTGTCATTCGACTCTTCTGATCGGTGCGTGTGACTGATCACGTTACGCAAATCATTGGGAGAGAGTGCCACCTTCATACCCCCATCAGGCGCATGGCAAGTTCAAGCGCCGGGGTGGTCAGGTGAATGTTGCGCCCCCTGAACCAACGCAGAAGATGCGCTCAGATCAGTAGTGGGGGTACAACATTTACAGTGACTTGAACCGGCCACAGACGCATATCCTATGTAGGCGCTGGGGTTTAAGACCACATATTTTGCCTTGCTCGACTTGGTTGTGGATGCAACAGATTTTGCCTTGCTCGACTTGGTTCACAGACGCACAGACTTTGAAGGTCAGCTCATTTCTGGCACAGAAGCACCCGAGTCGACCTTATACAGCTTACTATCAGCAACGCGCATGATTATGAGCACATGCTTCTGGTTTGCTGCCGGCATAGCACGTTTGAGGCATATGGCCCGTGCTGCCTTAGACTTCTTCGTACCAGCCCGCTGGGGTGCATAGTACTCAGAGTCCAAATTCTCCTCGCCACGACAGCGAGTGAGTTTGTCAAAGACAGAAGCCTTCTGTGGCGCAGCGGAGTTATTATACAGGGCGTTAGATCCGTCCTTGCTCCGTCGGTGCATCTTCCTTGTCTGAGAAGGATATGGCAGGGGAATATGGTCAGTACCACGATTTTCCAAGAGATGTGCTACACCGGTAGGCACATCCTGGCCACTGAGGACATCAGCGAGAAGGGTGGACTGCATCGGCGTATCCCCTTCAGTGGTGGTGCCAGGGGCCTCGACCTTACACACCGGCGAGTCTTCTTCGGCTTTGGCAGCCGCTTCGAAGGACTTGCGCTGCCTTCAGAGATGAACTCCTCATACGCCTGTTGATTGAGGCGTACGACCAGCGTCTTGTGGGAGGAGCCGACCTTCACGTCATCAGATTGCAACACAGCTTTCTGGGTGGAGGAGAAATAGGTCCCAGCAGAGTCGCCAGCTTGTTTGCCATTAAAATCTTTTTATTACAATTTCAATTACAAACAGAACAGTGTTGCAATGTAGGACTTAGATGTAGTCCTAGGAGAACACTTTTGTTTATCTGGGTCCCTGTGTCGATGGAGCGAGTGGTAATGCATTACTCCGTTGACGATCTGACGACGGTTCTCGGTTCTCTGAAGATCTGGGTTGCTCTGGGTGCTGGAGCTTGCGGAGAGGAAGAAGACGTTGAGTGTCTGTATCTGCCTCTCTCACTGTGTATGTAGGCCTCTGTCCGTAGGTGTGCCTCTGTGTGTCCCTCTGTGTGTGGAAGAAGGAAATGATCCCCCTATTTATAACTTGTAGGCTGGCTGCTCATGCGCGCATATATAGGATGCGCCTGTACGTAGGTGTTTGCAAAAACAAAAGTTGATCTTTATTTTAACAAACATTGTAAAGAAGATTACAAGAATTCTGGGAAAGTACAACTATAGGAATCCGATCCGAAGACGATCGCTTTATCCCTTGGACGATGTGAACTTTAAAGACGGTAGCCTCTGAAGATTGCTGCAGCACTTTGGCAAGAACTCCTGATCTCTGGTGATGATCTCTGATCTCTGTGTATGTATATGATCCTTGAAGGCTTGAAACTCTATTTATAGAGTTCTAGAAATAACTAACTTTAGTTATTCTGACTTGCACAGGTTGGATTGTGCACGCTTTGGATTGCGCAGGCAATGAACTGTACAGGAAGTTACTCGATCGTGGACCATCTGTATGTGACGCATGGTATTATTTGATTGAAATGCGCTTGATCGTGTACAGACGGTTGCCACATGGTGAGTAATTGATGGCATGAAGGCCACGTGTACATTGTCAGTTATCTTGATGGAGTGCGCCACCTGAATTGCGCTGGCTTCGGATTGCGCTGGGATAGACCGCGCTGGGATGGATTGCGCTGCAGGCCGATTGCGCTGTATGTACAGTGTCCTCGAGCGCTGTGCTGCACGATAAACAAACAGTTTCCTCGTTCTCCGTGCTATCAGCTGTCAGAAGATCTGATTCTCTGTCAGGTAATGATGACGAGGCCACGTCAGCTCGCGCACTTGGATGAGTGCGCAGTTCAGCTTGTGCAATCAAATTGTTGCGCAATCTGTCTTCTGTGCAGTTCACTTGAAGGATGTTTAATTTGATTTTCATGACTTTGTTGATGGGTGCAACTTGATTTTTAGGACCTACAAGACCCCCTTCAAAGTTTTCGAAGTTTGAAGATAGTCAAAGCTTCGAAATACTTTGAGTTTTGATTTAAAAATCAAGTTGCGCATATGATGACCTGTCTGCGCAATCGGAGGAATTAGCCCCTGTTTATTCGGCACAATCTGAGAAGTTTGTTTATTTTGGAAAACTATAAATAGTTCTCAGTTCTCTCTCTTCCATTCTTTACCTGCTTTCAAACTTTCGAAAGAGAAAACTTCCCGAGCTTTCCTGACTCTTCTTCTTCTTTTCGTCGATCTCAATGGCTCCAAAGCGCTCCGCCGCCGAGAAAGGCAAGGCCCCCGCCGAGTCCTCGACTCGTGCCGCGTCGCGTCCTTCTCGACATGAAATTGCCCATCCAGCACTGCAAGGTAGTAAACCCGATCGAAAGACCCTTTTTAGGGTTCTTTACCACTGTTGATCCTTCGAACCTGTCTCTTTTTAGAGATTTGGACATACTGCGCCGCCCTGTTTAGGGTTTCGGTTGCACAAACCCAATAGTTTTCATTTTTATGAAGACTATTTTCTTACGCAATCGGTTAGAACGTGCTGGCAAAAGTCAGCACAGTCTGCTGATTTGCGCAAGGCTGTCCAGCGCAAACTGATGCTTTGTGCAAGTTATTCAGTGCAATCTGTTGACTTGCGCAAGAGGATGAGTTGGCACAACTGGACAGTTTACGTATAGAAGCTACTGTTGCGCAATCTGATACTTGTGCAATATGATGCTTGCACAATCTGATACTTGCGTAATTTGCTGACAGAATCTTTGATTTTACTTGTACTGAATTCTGTTTTTTTCTTGTTTGATGCAGTTAACATCAGAGAGGACCCTGAGTATGAAATATTTGCAGGGTCCCTTGCTGAGCCGTTAAAGAAGATTTGTCCCATGTGCTCTTTCCACAATATGCTCTGCCATCCTCCCGCCAAGCTATCTTGGTAGCTCAGGACAATGAGACTTTGTTAAGTTTGATGAATGGGCAGCCCTTGCAGTCTGCTGACGCCATTACCCACAAGAAATCTATGTTCTTATTTGGTGAAGCCATTGACAAGAGTTCTCAGCCAAGACCCCGTGTTGAGCAGAGAACTTTCCAAAGGAAGAAGAAATTAATTCTATTACCGGATATTGCTAGATGCCTCCCTCTAGCCCGATATGCCCATACAAGCCATCCCAGGAGGATGGACTGGGATATTACTCTCCTCCAGCAGGCACGGACAGGAAAGATTTGTGTCAAGAAAGGACCAAACAACAGAGACATGTTCTATAGCTCTTCTGAGCGACATAGCACTTTACTCAGAGGGTTGAAACCAGGCTGCATTCCTCCAGAGAACTCTTCTTTGCTGCTGCCGGTGAGGACACCAATTGTTGCTAATGAATACGCAAAGGTTGAGGGCAGATACCCGGATCAAGACATCCGACTGAACGGTCTGGTGAACCCAGACAACAGAAGGTGGAACTGCATAGCCAACTGGATATTGGCTCAGTTCGAAGACAAGCTTAAAGAGATCGAGCTTTATCATGTGGTATATGCTATCGTGTATGGATTCCACCCAAACCCTCATCTGTTTCTGGCCTTGGCAGAGAGGTATAATTATAGGACAGGGACGTTCATGACGCCCTGCGGGGAAATTGGATTAGCCCTCCATGAGATGAAGTACATCTCATGTCTACCAACGGGAGACTTCCCTTATGAGGAGTATGTTCCAACAAACGACGAGTTAGATAGACTACGTCGGGAAAATGCATAGATGGTGGCTGTCTTCGACGAACTATTATGCCATTACAACATATGCTCCCTGTACTATAAAAGCGGTTCTTCCGGCACATGTTATTCCTCAAAGTGGTTGCCTTATCTTTTTCTTAATCATATTATTGAGAAAAAAGACTAAGGATCATGACACATGTAACCCGACTTTCTTCCAATCCCTCAGCCACAGTGAAGTAATAAGACTGATGGAAGAAAATAAGAAAATGGATATCAGAGTTACTGATGAACATCAATACCCTCCACTCAAGACTGGAGATTTTGTCGAGAGTTTTATAAGAATGGGCTACAGGCCCATGTCAAGAGAAGCCCAACTGACGGGATTCCTGACATACTGGCTCTGTCGATTCGTTGCACCCGGAGCAAGTGCCGTTGACCGCTTCCACCGCGGCGTACTTTTTGCTGCTGTCCGGTTAGTCTTCGTCTACCGGATGGATTTGCTATCAGCGATGACCTGTAGAGTGAATGCAGGTCTTCGTCTGTATGTTGACTCCATGATCAAATGGAAGGATGAGAAGGGGAACTTTCCTCGACTGGAGTTGCCTTACACCTATTTATTTGGGTGGTTGCTTCTGCACCATCCGTCTTTGATGAACCCCGACATGGGAGCAGTCGGCCGTAGCTTTCTGCAAAGATTCTCCCGGAGCAAGTGGGTGTACATTAGTCTGAAGGACTGCAGACGTGCCCTGAACCTTGGAAAGGGATGGAATTTTTATTGCTTTGCCCCTCCAGCCGGTTATGAACATATGTCGGCAAATTTAGTTGACCTTGGAAGGCAACCGTTGGGTAGGACAGTATTTGACTGGCTAAGAACGATCAGGCCGTCGCATTTAGTGTACAGATTTGAAGAGGAGTGTTATCTGGAACCATATCTGCCAAGTCGCTTCGCTCGTCAATTTGGTTACGACCAGTTCCATGTAGGCAACGCTATAACTTGCCTACAAGAAAATGGGTATCTGATTGATGGTGCCAGAGCATGGGCCTATTACAACGCTCGAGACACAAGGACAGTGTTCTCGATGCCAACCAAGAATGATCATGGCCCTCGAATGTTATATACATATTCACTGTTTTATACAGCTGCAAATAGTTTCGCCGAGAACTTTAATCTGGTGGATAGCTTTGCGACGGCGACGCGTTTGAAGAAAGGAGCAACTGCTATGCTAGCTCCAGGAAATGATGAACAACATGAACCAGTGGATGATCCCTTGGAAGCCTCAAGGGAAGCTAACTTTTCTGAGGAAGTTAATGAACCACTGAGGATTTCTTTGAAAGTTGTTAAGTCTCCGGCTAGGGAGAGGAAGAGAAGGATCAATGAGCTTTCCTCTCCGATTGCCAAGAAGAAACTCCTCTTGGACCCATCAGAGAAAGTCACTACCAGGTCGCAGTCTCGGCAACTGGCCGAGTCGACCCAAGAAGAAGCGACCACACCGACTTCTCTTCCACAGCGGGTTGATGTGGTAGATGTGGAGAGTCCCGAAAGACCTCTTCATCGAAAGAAACTGGCTTTTAGGAAAAGAAAGAAGGTGATCCTGTCCTCGGTGGTGGCCAGTGCTGCTGCTGGAATTACTATGTCATCTCCTACTCCTGTCTCTGAGCATAGACAGGAGACTCCTAGTCCAGAACGGAGGGATAAGACTGATCAGAGAGAGGAGGCTGCAGAGCATAGGGAAAATATTGTAGAGGAGGAGCAGAAAGCTTTGCGATCTCCTTCACCAGCGGTAGAAACTACTCAACTTCCTGTTACACCAGGAACAATCCGCAAAGAGGAGGATCGTTTAATGATTGAAGCATTAAATGATTGCGACTTCGGTCTTCAAGAAGATGCTGATCATACCGCTGCTACTGCCAGCGAAGAAGTACCTGAGGATAGCATGAGCACTGAAGATACATCAATAGAGGCTGTTGATGATACTTTGAATCAAGAAGAGGAAATTGATGTCCATAAATCTCCTGAAGTTGTTGAAGACACACTAGCTCCTGAAAAGGATGTTGAGGTGGATGTGTCTCATGAAAAGAATATGGATAAGGAAGTAGCGCCGGAGGAAGCTACTACCGCTGATCCCAAAGGTATTAAAATAAAATTATTAATCTTCTTTTCACAAATTAACAACTGACATCTCTATTTTTTATCCATGTAGAAATTGAATCATCTCCGGTTCCTCCTTGCACTGATATAGTACCGATAACAGTAATAGCCAGTGGCAGCCGACATCTGTCGGACGATTCTGAAGCCGGAAGTAGCCAGGCAGTGATGTCTGAGGCTACCTCTGCTAGACTGGAATCTGTACCCACAGACGAAAGGCTTGTTGCTGGGACAAGTCATGGTAAGATTGCCTTTGATCTTTTGATTAATTGTTAATTAATTGTCAACGACAACAACAATCAATGATAGGTTCATTTGTCCTTGCAGAAGAACAACCGGGAGGAGCAACCAGTTCTACTTTAGCTCCCTTGTTTAAAGAACCCTCTATTCAAGTGCAAGAACGTCCATCTGCACAGGCACATGCTGCTTCATCATCAACGGGAGTAGCTGCTACCCCTGGTGCTTTGGCAACTAACCAATTTATCATTAGTTCTTTCAGCAACCTGTTCTTTAATGCATTGGGACCCCTAGTAGATAGGGTACTAGAGAAAGAAGTTGTTGATTTCACTATTGTTAGAAGCCCAACCTCTCATTTGATAAATGCCATCCGAGGTCAAGAAGATGAAGCTCAAGCTATTTTTCTTGAGCACATACTGGATGAGCTAGAAGCATCGGTTAAGATCTACAAAGATCTTAATCGAGGTGAAGTGGACACCTTAGTACAAGCTGAATTTGAAAGGATGCCTCAAGAAGTTGCCATTGAGAATGCTAAGTTCCAGACTTTTATAGACACTTATACTACCAAGGCTTCATGTCACGACCCGCACCCACTGTTAGGGTACGAGAACGTAACTACGCCAAGCCTACGCCGCAGTGTCGACGGTAGAACACTGTCCTAGGTCACAATATTTAATAATATATTGCTAAGCAGTTTATACTCCCCGAATGGGGGTGACATAGCAGATACAGACTCAATCACATCTAAGGTAGAGCATGATAAGGATAGATAAAACATAAAATCCAAAAGAGGTACAACAGAGAGAAATCTAAGTGTCTAAGATACACAAACCCAGAAATATATCTCAAATCTCAAAACTCAGATACAGTAATCCATAAAGTAAATACAACTCCAGATAATTGAAATAACTATCTAACAACCTCTAATGTGTCTCCTCTAGGCTAGCAGGCAATCCCAGGCTATCTGTAAAATTTATCAACAGGTCCAGTCAGGACAGGAGCGAGCACAATACATCTCAACAAATCATAGCAGGTTAGAAAATATAATCATGCAGTAAAGTAAGATACATGATCTGAAGAAATACAGTATGTAAATAGAGAGAGAATTGTAATAGAAATATCTACTATAAATAGAGAACTAACAGTGGCTAGTAATGTAGAGCACAGGATAGCACATGTGAACAGGACAGATTTGTACATGATCTACACTAAAGAGTTGTACATGATCTATACTACTATGGAATTGTTCACATGACTACTAGCACTCCCCCGTTTTTCCCAATCAATACACAAGGATCTAAGCAGGTTATGTTATTGTACATGATATCACATGGGGGCCCGTGAAAGGGTGCACATGATAGTATACATGAAGGCTCTGTGAACATGAGAGTACAAGATTCACAAGAGTGTACATGTATGGTGAAAGCACAGGAGTACATGATGAAAGTGAAACACACATGACACAATGTACCCGATGCTTCCGAGGGGGATAACATCGCATGAAGAGATCCGTATAGTACTAATCCATGATAATGTCGTGACAGCATCAAGTATAGTAATCTAAAGCAGGAATATAATTCTAAGCAAGATATGAAATGATCAGAGAATGTACTCGCCTGATAACCTGAACAGCTGATAAGTATAGGGGGGGTCCAACTGAAGCCACAGAGTCCTATTTAAAGCAACACAGGTTACAAGGTGTTCAAGTTGTAATAAATGAATCTCTATAATCAATCTACATTATCCTAGGTTCTTCTAAGTCAAAACAACTCTAGGTCGACTCCGGCCAATAATCTAGTCAAACTAGGTCAAGTGTTGACTTACAGTTGACTTTGGGTCAACTGGTCAACTCTGGTCAAACAGGGTCAATTCTAGTCTAATTATTAAAGATATAAAGTGTACTTTGTTATTCGTACGTCGAAACTTACGACATGCAAATCGAGATGAGATGATCAACGGTAAAGTTGATAATCTTATTATAGTGATCCACGTATCCAACTTGTCAATTTCAGCGATGTGAGATCACTGGAATTGACTGAGCTCAGTTTCGTTGTACTAATCTCGAAATACGAACATTATAAGAATTAATTATTAATTAATTATAAAAAGGCCAAACTCAGAGAAATTATCAACAAATATTGTCGGACGATGAAATAAACATCGCCAACGTGTCCAGAATGGTCAAATTAGCTAGGATAGCCTACCCATCGGTCCAATTCGGACACAAGGGCAAAAAGGTAATTTCGGGTCAAAACGGTGTCCGTGTCAGAGCCGTTTTGCACCAAAAAATATGCAAGAATATAAGTCTATAAAATATAACAAATTATATGTCCATGAAACCAGAATGACGATACGAACCCAACGGTATCTCCAGAATTGGATTCCGTTGACCCGATCTCAATTTGGTCCGTTGACCAGAACTTGGAATTTCGGTTTACACGGAAATGTGTGTCGGAGCCAATGTTTTCAAAACTCAGCAAACTACCTATCAACGAGTCCAGAATGATGATACCAACTCAACGGTATATCCGGAATTGGATTCCGATGAGCCGGCGTCAAAAAGTCCCATTGACCTAGAATGTGGGACCCACTTTGCACCGAAAAATGTGTCAGGGCCCACGTTCTCCAAATCTAACAAATTTTATATGAAAATATGCCAGAACGATGCCACAAGTCTAATGGTGGTGTCAGAAATGAAATCTGGAGTCCCGTGTTCAAAAATAAAATTTTACAAGTTGGAAATTACGAATTCGGACGGCCAACTTTGGCGTCGAATTCAACCAATCAAACAAGCTCACAATAAAATGAAACTGGAGGGGTAGTAAGAGAGTTATACCAGCTTCGCACAGGAACTGGTAGCACGCCAAACGGAGCTACGGTGGCGGAGATACAAGCTAACGAAGTTGGCCCCACAAAACTGTCCAAATTTAATACAATTTAAACGGTCAACTTGGTGGCCGGTTTTGATGTATCAAACGATAAAATCAACGGATAAAAATTGACAGGAGTGATGGTGGATATATCGAGATTGTGACGGAGTAAAGAAATTGCCGATCCAACGGTCGGATTTCCGAGAAAATATGCACGAAGTCGCTGCGACGGAACACAAAATCTGGATCGATCCCGCGCGCGTCACGACGGAACTTCGTGCGAAACGCACGAATCGTCTCGACGGCACGTCCCGGAGGATGGTGGCCGTCAGGGGAGGACAGCCTAGGGTGCGCCCGGCCATATGGGGGTCGGCCACTAGGCTGTTGGCTTGTGGGAATTAATGTGTGTGGAAAAAATAGAAAGAGAGGGAAGAGAGAGATGTAATATGAGTGAATAGTTAATGAGAGAGAGAGAGAGAGAGAGAAAAAGACACTTGGGAGTTAGGGCCGGCTGGGGTGTTGGGGATTTGTGAGTGAGTGTTGGAAAAAAAGTGTAGGATGAGGATTGAATAGGGAAAATCAAGGGTAGTAATTAATTATAGGAATTTGGGTCATTCCTATAGGGATTAAAGTCAATAGAATTTCCAATAAATATTAAAAATAGGTAGAATAAATATTTAGTATTTATCAAGAGTAATGAGGCTGAGGATGATGGTGATGGAGAGTAACACGAAATTGGGGCTGGACTCGGTAGAGCCGGATTGGGTCAAAACCGGACATTACGAAATAAATGAATTAAAAATAAGTGTCGATGATCATGGGTAAATAAGTAGCACATGGGGATTCCAATAAATGGGACACAAGTGTCGGACGGGTAGTAGACTCAATGTGGGCCATGTCCATAATTAGGGCTGACAGGTTTTGGTCGACAGGGTACCCACAAATCAAGTTGGAAGATAAATGTGACACCGTGGGGTGAAATAAAATCGGGTCACGTGTCAGGAAAGTTGTGCGAAGCAAATGAAGCACAAAATGGCGTGTCTGAGTGGGACACGAAGGTCATGGGTGACGAGCGTCTCGAGTAGATCATGCATGAGAAGTTGGTTTCAAGAAACTGACTGGTCTTGCGCTTCCAAATTAAAAGTCACGGTAACGTGCTAATAATTATCAAGGAAAAGAGTGGGAAAATCAATTAATGATCAAATGGTCTAATTCGACCAGAAGTTCTGCGAAGCAAAAAGAGCACAAGGAAACAAGTTTGGATGGGACACTATATACCATCATAAAGGTAATCCTGTCCACTCCAAAACTCGTGAAGAAGATTTCCAGAGTTGAACATCCCTGACACTCCAAATATCATTGGCACGGGAAAGTACACTTAAAGATAAATAACAGAATAAATTATTTATCTAAACTAAATCAATCAGAAAAATTAAAAAATTAACCCAAAATTCAGAGTGCTCACATCCTACCCACCTTATAAAAATTTCGTCATCGAAATTAAAATTGTTCATACTCCCTCTAGGTCAAACCCCCGCAATCAAAGTCCCAGATTAACACAAATCATGTGATCAAAAGGACGACATACAGGGTCATGGCATACGGTGGTAGTGAAAGTCTCATCTAGGTATACTAGTCGTGCTAATACCAAAACGGTCATAGGGTATCAAAACACACAAGCAATCTAGGGTGCTAAACTAGAGAAGTTACAGAAATAACAAACCATTAAAACTGTAAGGCAGTCTACCATCCTTTATGAAAACTGGTACTTATCAAAATAAAATAAAGGCAACTACCAATTATCTATAAAGGGTACAGAAAAATCAAATTCAAAAATTAAGGAATTGAAAATCACTTGCGTTGAAATCCAATCACAATATATATAGAGAGCGTTAGAGGGGGAAAACTAGCATTATGTGTATGGGGACATGTTTATATGGTTAGATAGTAGGCATGTGTGTAGGTGAAATATACATAAAATTGTATATGAGGATTTGGGTTTCAAACAATAGTTATCCAGTTACACTACTCATGGCATATTGGTTAAACAATCTACAATACGCAACTTATTTACTCATAACATGTATGGCTAACCTTATACATATATATATAAAGAGGTAGAGATTTAGTTATGTATCTATATACATTATAACATGTACGTATAAACTCTATATATATCTATATAGATATATGAACATAACATAGAGAGAAAATGTTAGGCTACATGACAGGGTATACTAAGTTAGGGTGTGTGTGTGTGTCCTTGTACAGGGTTATAGCTTAGTATTGAAAGATTAAACCCAGTTTTAGTTCAGCATTTACACACAAAATCTAAAAATAAGCTAACATTTAAACCAGTGCAATATTAACATAATGCAATTTTAAAATTTAGGAGTTTGAAACATCACAACTAATCTCAATGCTCCCAATACATCCTAACATGATATAATAAAACCCTAACATATTATCCATACATTTATCTACGTATACAGTTCAATATTACATGTTAAATCTGAAATTGAACTAAACATGGAAGTCAATGTAAAAATGTTAACATGTATTCAGTTTTCAGGATTTTGGAGAAATTTGAACGTCAAAACCAACTCAATGTTTATCACAACCTATCATGTAAGAATATGAAACCTAACATTATATCCCTACAACAACAATGTACACAGCTCTAAATATTACATTTAAAACAACAATTTGAACTAACATTTAAAATCCCGTATTAAGGGTTAATATGCACACAGTCTTAGATTTGACAAATTTAAACACAAAACTCAACCAAACACATTTTTTTGAATTGAAACCCTATGTATAACATACATGTGCAGTGATGTAAACAAAACTATTATCATGAAATTTATATTTGAATTACGAATTTAAACTGGAAAAGCAGAAAACCAAAAATAGTGGGATTTTGAAAATTTAAACATTAACGACATATTAATATGTATTCAGATAGGTGGAAATCAAGTGTAGCATGCATACGTGTCAGGCAAAGAGTCTGTGTCCAATATATATATATTCTCATGTCCCAATATAACATTTAATTCTACGTTAAGTCCAACAATTAGATTCCTACCAAGGTTGCAAAGTAGGTGATTGGTGTAATCAAGACAATTCATTATTATCTAATACAAGAGTTAGCAAGAAAGAAATAACGATAAAATCTGTTTGCTTATCTGTTTAAAGAAGAACCATTTTGAAACCCAGAGCTAAATTATCAAATCCAAGATAAAGTCTAGCAAAATCGTCGGTTCATTGTATTAAGAAGGAGTTCATGGTAAGAAGTTACACAAGGTTTATAAAAATAGCTAAAGCTACATCCTAAGTAAAAAATGAGAAGCAAAACAAAACAAAACAAAACAACAATAATTCTTTTTTTTTTTGAATGACTGAAACAAAAGTAGAGAAAATATGTTCGAAAATATTTAAGGTACAATCTGATAATCATATGCGTCTATCCAAAATCATGGTACTCTAAATCCTCGTCATACTAGTGAGCAAGGCTACGATAATCACAGAGTCCTTGACTTATGCACATACCTCTAGAATCATGGTATTTAACATTTTTGCAATGCCGCTAGCTTGGCTGCGAAAACCTTAAATTCCCACACCCGAGAAATATATCAAAAGTTAGACTATATGTCCTCACCATACTGGCTAATGTGACTATAGAAGACAAGATTTCCATAACTTAGATGACCTAGCCCATATAATTTCATCTTGCCAAAAATTAAATTAAATCAACAATGAATACAAAAAAAATCAAATTTATCAACGAACATCAAAATTCAAAAATGAACAAAATCCTTCAAATCATATAACTACAAACTCGGATGCTACAGCTAACATCAAGATTCAAAATTCCACAATCTTCATCAAAATCAATAAATACAAACTCAAATTCAATAATAATACATCAAAATCAAATTCAACAACAGAAAGTAAAGATAAATCAAATCAAGGAAAAAGAGTTTTCAAATCGGAGTTAAACAAGATTCTCAAGGGTCGTCCCAGGAATCTCTCAAGGGATCCTAGCTGTGATTGAGTATCTTCTAAATTATATCCTATTCCTACTGCAGGTTGTAGTGGTACTCTATTTCGAATACCACTACATAAACTCGACCTGTATGGGCCACCACTCTTCACAATATGATTCTCAAATGGTGATAGTCACCTCTGCTGTTGGAGAGAAGGAGGAGAAAGTTACCGAGTTGAAAGCGAAATCTGTTCGTCTACAAGAGGAGATTTCCCGTCTTCAGGAAGAGTTGAAACTGGTTCAGCATACTCTAGAAGATGAAGTCACACAGCATCAAGCTGCCACTCAGCAATTGGCCATTCTGACTCAGGAACGAAATAAATATGTCACGACTCACCAGGCTGAAATCTTCCGCTGCTTAGTGACCTTACCGACTTTTAATAAAAAGTCTGGAATGGAGGAAGCTAGGAGGCGCGTGATGGAAACCCGTGAGGAGCGACTGAAATCTTTAAAGCAGCAAATGGTTAACTTGATGACACCACCGACTGAATAGAAAGATTTTCTGTATCTTCTTGTTTTTTGTGATATGTATCTTTGTAATATCTTTCATCTTTGATCAATAAAAAGACATTTTTATTTTTTGTGGCTCTATTATTTGTTGTATATCTTATTCAGATATAATAATAGCGATAGAAAATATATTCAGAGGTACAAGACATGATATATTTCTTGATTCTGGAAAATAATCATATTCAATTATATCTGCTCAGAGGTAATATGGACGTGGCAAATATAATTTATCGAATATCATTATTTCAATAGACAACTTAATCAAAGATGACAAGTTGCTGATAAGAACGAAATAGATGATTCGTCAAAATAAATGAACGAAATGAATCGTCGGGATGAATGTGACGAACGGGTGAACCGTCAGATAAATGAACGGACGAACCGTCAGATAAATGTAATGAACGGATGAACCGTCGGATGGATGGAATGAACGGATGAACCGTCGGATGGATGTAATGAACAGGTGAACCGTCGGATGGATATAATGAACGGGTGAACCGTCGGATGAATGGATATAATGAACGGACTAACCGTTAAAAGGATATGATGAACGGACGAACCGTCAAATGGATGAGATGAACGGACAAACCGTCAAATGAATGTGTCACTTCATTGTTTTAAGAATCTCTGCCTATAAATAGGATAGAAATTAGATGGAATGGTCACTTTCACTTTTCAACATAAAGATGTCGTCTGGAGATGCATCCAAGAAGACTGAGATCGCCTCAAAGGTGGAAGCGGGTACTAAGGAACATCCAGTCGAACCGGCTCAACCAAAGCAGATAGCAGCGGGCGAAGGTTCGTCTGCCTCCAAACCGCCAAAGGACATCTTGGACTTCCTTCTTGAACTAGGGAAGACTAAAGAAGAAGAAGCCATGAGGATAGCTGCTTACAAATTCCTAGTGGGTTTCAGCAAGAATGTTCTCGACTCTTTTGCTGATCATGTTTTTGATAAGGACGGTAGCGGCCCGCGGCCCAATTTTGAGAAGGATAATAGTGACCTTCCTTGATATTATGTACTATCATTCAAGATGAAATAAAATTAAATTTTATTTATGAACTTGTATGATGATTACAAGCAATGTCTGTTACATTTATACATAATACTTTTTGAGGAATTTACCATTGATGGGCATCATTACAACTCGACCGTCTAGTTCTGTGAGTTGATAGGTTCCATTTGAGAAGACTTTGCTTACGATATATGGCCCTTCCCACTTTGCATCGAACTTGCCTTTGCTCGAGTGAGTCATAATCATAGGATGTCTGACGGCTAGAACGAGCTCTCCTTTCTGAAAGGCTCCGACCTTAACTTTGCGGTTGAAAGTCTTTGAGATGCGGGCTTGGTATAACTCAATATGCTGTTGAGCCAATAGCCGCTTCTCGTCGAGCGCTTCTAACTCTTGAAGTCGAAGAAGATCATTGTTCTCTGTCGTGAGTTTGTTGGCAATAGCAATCCTCAAAGACAGAATTTAGAGTTCTAGGGGTAGAACTGTTTCACAGCCGTACACCAAAGAGAAGGGTGTACAGCAAGTAGGGTTGCGGACCGTAGTACGGTAGGCCCAAAGACATTTTCCAAGCTTTTCACTCCAGTTTCGTTTGTTAGTAGACACAAACTTCTTGAGGAGCTTGATGATAGTCTTGTTGAAAGCTTCAGCTAAGCCATTAGTAGCAGGATTGTAGGCTATCGAAGCAACATTGTCAATCCGATGATCGTCACAAAACCTTGTGAACTTTTGACTGATGAATTGAGGTCCGTTGTCGTAGATGATTCGTCGAGGTACACAAAATCGATAGATGACATGGTGTTTGACGAAGTTAATAACGCTGCTGGTCTTGACTTCAGCCAGAGGTACAACTTCAGCCCACTTGGAGAAGTAGTCGGTTATTGCCAGTATGAACCGATGTCCTCTAGAAGAAGGAGGATTGATGGGACCTATAATATCCATGCCCCAAGCTTCAAAAGGCCAGGAAGCAGCAGTCGGATAAAGGAATTCCGACGGTTGATGAATAAAATCTGCATGGATTTGACAAGCTCGACATTTCCTCGCATATTCGATGGCATCAGATACCATAGAGGGCCAGTAGTAATCCATGCGTCGGATGCGATCCTGTAGCTTAGGACCGGGTTGATGTGCTCCGCAGACACCGTCGTGAGCTTCACGCAATACTTGCTTTGCTTCATCACCAGCAAGACAGCGCAAGAGTAAGCCGTCATAAGTTCGCCGGTAGAGAGTTTTGGTGGTCTTATTGTAGTAGAATCGCAGAGACCGTCGCCGAATACTCGTAGCCTCCTTAGGATCTTCAGGGAGTATGTCATGGACCACGAAGTCGATGAAAGGAGCTCTCCAATCTTCACTGATAATATTAACTTCAGTAAGATTATTGAACTCAATATTACGATTGTTTTCGACGCAGAACAATTCCCGATTAGAGATAACCACCACTTGCTGTCTTTTGATAGGGATGGCTAAAACTGCTGCAAGATTAGCCAAAGCATCTGCCTCAGTATTGCAAGCTCGTTGTACATATTCAATGAAGAAGGCTTTGAATGATGTAGCCATGTTGATTGCCGCTTCAAAGTAAGGTACTTGATCTTGATGGCGAACCTCATAAGTCCCTCTAACCTGGTTAACAACCAGCTTAGAGTCACCATAGACTTCAAGATACTCGATGTCAAGTTATTTGGCTAGCTGAAGGCCAATGAGTAGAGCATTGTACTCTGCCACGTTGTTGGACCAAGGTTCATCTAGGGAGTATGCTCTTTGAATAGCTGACCCGTCTGGAGAAACAAGGACAACTCCAACTCCTGCGATAATGGCACCATTGGGTCCAATCCTAGATGCACCGTCAAATAATAGACGCCAAGTAGGAAATTCTTCGGAGATTGTATTAGATTCCAATGTCTCGTCTGGAATTTCGTCATAGAGTTTGGATGTCTCTGGAACAGGATGAGCTGCTAAGAAATCTGCTAGTGCTTGGCCTTTGACAGACTTTTGAGGGACATATACCATATCATATTGGGCTAGCAGAATGGCCCATGTAGCCAGCCGAGAATTGAGTGTGCTAGGCTTGTTCATCAGTACCCGAAGAGGATTAACTCGGGATATGACATGAGTAGTTTGGCCAATAATGTAATGCCGAGTCTTCTGAACAGTAAACATAAGAGCTAGGCATTCCTTTTCGACCGGACTATAACGGTGTTCAGCACCAATTATAGTACGACTGAGGTAGTAGATGGCTTGTTCGTGGCCTTCTTTGTTCTTTTGGGCAAGTAAAGCACCCAATGAATGGTCCATAGCACGGACATACATTAAGAATGGTATGCCAGAGATTGGTGGCACCAAGACTGGTGGATTCATGCGATACCGATTGATGTCATCAAATGCTCATTAACATTCTTCAGTCCAAACAAAAGATACACCCTTCTTCATTAGTTGCATAAATGGTCTGCAGCGTCCAGACAGATTCAAAATGAATCTCCTGATGTACGCAAGTCGACCTTGGAATCCTCGTAGCTCTTTTAGGTTGCGTAGAGGACGCATCTCTTGAATGGCTTTGATCTTCTCGGGATCCACGTGTATACCCTTAGAGGTAATAACAAAGCCAAGAAATTTGCCACTAGAGGCACCCATGAATGACTTGGTGGAATTCATTTTGAGTTGATGTTGGCACATGAGATTGAAGATAGTTCTCAAGTCTTGGATGTGATCTTCCTTTAGACGACTTTTGACAGCAATATCGTCGACGTAGCATTCGACAGTCTTGTGCAAATAATCTCGAAATATGGTACTCATGGCTCGTTGGTATGTTGCACCAGCGTTCTTGAGACCAAATGGAATGACAGTATAGCAGTAGACTCTGCGAGGAGTGCGGAAAGAAGTATGTTTTTCGTCTTCAGGATTCATTCGAATCTGATTGTATCCAGAGAATCCGTCCATAAAAGATATTCTTTCGAACCCACAGGTGTTGTCAATCATAACGTCCGTTATAGGGAGAGAAAATTCATCTTTTGGACATGCTTCAATAAGATCCCGAAAGTCGATGCAGACTCGAACTTTGCCGGTTTTCTTTAAAACTGGGACGACATTAGCTACCCAATCAGGATGCTGCTCTTCTCGAATAAAGCCACAAGCAATGAGCTTCTTGACTTCATTGTCGATGGCGTCCATCATTTCTGGCTTGAAACGCCGTTGTTGTTGTTTGACCAGTTTTGTATTAGGTAAGATATTCAATTTGTGAGTAGCAACTTTAAGATCTAGACCTGGCATGTCTTCATAGCTTCAGGCAAAGACGTCTATGTATTCCTGAATAAGAAGAATTAATTCTTGCTTATCTGCCTCTGGAAGGTTCTTGCTGATGAATATTGGACGAGGTGACCCGCTCTCTCCTACATCAATTTGAACCAATTGATCTTCAGTAGGAGGTTCCCTTTGTTCGAATCAGAGTTCCCATTAGGTATCCATTCGTTGAACCCAAGGATCTGTTTCGGGATTTTTTTCAATATCCTCGTCATAGCCTTCTGGAAGTTCGACGGAGACCATATTAGAAGATACAGTCAGTCGATGAACTTGACCAATGCTGGTGTCAGAATTCCATGATCTGGAATCAGAAGAGTTAGTGCGCTCTTCACTATCAGATTCAGAAACTGCTGGGGATAATACCGGAGGTGAAGCATATCCGAGACCTCTTTGGGTCCTGCTGTAGTACATCTCTGACTTCCCTTTCGGCACAGCCGTACGGATAGGAGTTTTTCTACCCTTACCGTAGTTGAGGCCACTCTTGAAGTCATAACCCATCTTTCGGATGATATCTTTTGATTGTTGACTGTAACGACGGAGTTGAAGATGTCCCGTGTCATTACTTTTGCTATCATCCGTATAGCTGAATTGTTGTTCCGGTCCTTTACTAAAAAGTATTGGACTCTCGCCTTTCTTACGAGCGGAAACAATACAATATGAATCCTTTGGGTGTTCAAATGAGACTTCTGTTCGAAGAGATTGTACAACTCCCATTGTAAATGACTGAAAGCTATCCAATATATCCAAATAGCACTTAGCATGATAAATGACATCAGTATACTGGAAAGTAGATACTTTTTTATTGATTTGTACATTTGTATTTACAGCAGGACCTTTAGCCTTAGCAGGCTTGGTCAGATTGATTACAAGAGAGGGAGAAGAAGAACGTGGAGGAGGATTGGCTTTGTTACGACGAAGGTCAATAACAAGCGGCTCAGAGGAGGTGAGCTCCCTTTTTTCCTTGTTATGATATAAATCAATAACAAGTGGCTCTGAAGAGGTGAGCTGCCTTTTTTCCTTGTTACGACGTAAGTCAATAACAAGTGGCTCAGAAGAGGTGAGCTCCCTTTGATCCTGATCATCGTCAGTTGGTTGCTTCTGGACTGGCAAGTGAATAGCCAGTGGCCTGGAAGACTGAGGACGAGAAACACGCCCTTTGACAGGTGTAATAAGGGTGTCTTTAGGCACTGTTTCTTGCTCTTCTTCAGTGTCCAGAGACAGGACAACCTTCATGAACTTATCCTTGTACATACGAGCATCGTTGCAGTATGCTTCGACGCCTTTGAAAGGATAGAGATCAGCAACCTCCTTTTGCACCTCTCCATTGTTATCGACATATTTGAAACATTGATGGAGAGTCGAAGGAACAATATTATGCTCATGCAGAAATGGTCTTCCCAATAAAGTATTGTAAGAACAATCATGGTTGTCATTGATATAGAAGGTCACCTTTGTGCGAAGATTGCCTATTTGGAGTTTTAGGCGAATCTTGCCCAGAGGTTCACTCATTCCCTGATTAAACCCGAGAATGGTGGTGATTGTACTGGAAAGACTATGCACTGGGATCTTCAGCGCATCCAACATTATCTACGGTATAATGCTGAGAGCAGACCCTAGATCTATCAGAATACGATCGACTTTCATCGAGTCAACATATCCTGTATAGTATAGAGGACAGTCGTGCCTGTTGTCTTCCATCAGCATGTCATCCTGTGTGAAAGTTATGTTTGGAATTAATTCCAACACACTATGACAATGGAGGCAAGAGACTGGCTCTGCTTTTGGCTTCTTTAACAGGGCTAGACAAGTTCCAGCTTACATGAGAGCCTCACTCAGAGTTTCCCGAGTCTCTTTGAAGTGGCGCAAGAGCTCGAAGATGGACAGCCGGGCCGGTATATTGGCCAACTGAGCCAAGATATCAAAGTTGTAAGGCTTTTCAAGTCCGGAAGGAGATGACTTCATCAAAGGTTTGTCGAAGCGGACTTGCTGTTTGCCTTTGTCAGCTACCGTCGGCTTGGGAGGAGTAGACTCTACAACCGGTGAGGATACAGTAGGAATATCCTCAGTAGAAGCAGGCTACACTGGAGCAGGCTCAGAAGAAGAGGCAGGATTCTCTTTAGCTTCGGGGTTATCTTTTAGATAGGCTTTCCCTGATCTGGTGCCCAGCAGGATTTCCTCGTCAACTATCGGATCAAAAGACACCATATTGCAAGTCTTTGTCTTGCTCTTGGAACGGTCTTTCTTCTTGGAGGAAGAGGGAAGTTCGAACTCTGAAGCAAGATCCGGATGAATCCACATTATCTCGCCGTTGTCAAGAGACAAGGGGACAAGACCTTCACTTCATGGAGGAGGGAGATTCTCGATCTCAAGAGTAGCTTTGGGGATAGGAATGACACCATGTTGTACCATCTGGGGCGGGAAGTCACCGAATTGAACTGAGACCATGTTTGCGGTAACAGTCTTCTCGTCTTGCTGCAGAGTGACAACACCAGCGTTGACTAGCTCTTGAATTTTGCCTTTGAGCACATAACATGCTCGAGTGGGATGCCCAATGAACCTGTGATAGACACAGTACTTGGGATGATCAGTCTTACCGACTTTATCAGGCTTCTTGGGATCTGGGAGCTGGAGCTTATTGCTTTTGATCAAGCAATCAAAGATGCTCACGGTGTCATTCTCGTCAAAAGAGTACTCTACTTTCGGACGAGGTTTCCTTGGTGGAGGTGCTGAAGGAGTAGAAGTGGATGTAGGGGGAGCTACGTTGACCGCCAGAGCTTCTTTGTTCTTATTCGTCAAGTTGATGTTCAAAGTTTCTTTTCCTTTGCGGTTGTTCTGGCGATTGCCACCACCCGATGTTTGGTGTTCCTCCCGGTCGGGGTTAGACATTTGTACCCCTAGCTGCTTGAATTTGTCGGCGCTAACTTCTGCAGCTTTAGCGTTGACAATGAAGGATGGCCAATCTTGGAACTGAATAGATCCTGTCCACATGCTGATGATAGGCAAAAAATTTGCCTTGCAGGTGTCTATGGTGACAGCGGCCGGAGTTCCAGGAGGCATTTTCAAAGCTTTCCGATGGAACCTTTTAATGAAACTCTCAGCAGTTTCAATGTGTCTTTGTTTGATTTTATTGAGGGCTGATATGGTCATGTCATTGATCCCCTCATAGAATCGTTCCAAGAAGATTTGTTTTAGGCCAGAGAAGGAGGTGATACAACCATCGGGCAAGCTTCTGTACAAATCGTATGCTACGCCGGCTAAACAGCCAACGAATACTCTGGTAAGAAGAGCGTCATTTGGTTGAAGTTGGACAGTCATAACCTCAAAGTGGTTAATAAACTGACTGGGAGAAGTGATGCCATCGAACAACAAGATTGTTGGGATTTTGTACTTAGGGGGATATGGGACTTCCTTCCATTCAACTGGGTAAGGTTGCTTGATCCCCAACCTCTGCAAGTTGTCCTTCTCTTTGAAGGCCTCGAACTGAGTGCGTAGGAGCTTGACAGCTTCATTGGCATCTTCCACTGACGTAGAAGGAGCAGGCTGAGTCACAGTATTAGGGGGAGGAACAGCGTGATAAGCACTACCCCCAGCACCTGATTGACTGGGTATAGGTTGGATCTGTACAGGAGGTACTGGAAGAGATGCCACCCCCAGCCCTGTATTGACAGGTACCGACGATGCTATGATTTCAGGATTTGTAGGAGGTACAGTCGGTGGTACCGTATGCTGGGCTACAATGATAGAATACATACTTGCGACCATTTCGGCCATGGTCTTCAACTTGTCTTCTAGTACAGCTATTCGTTGTTCTTGATTAGCCGAACTGGAAGCATCTGGATCTTCAGTGACAACATAAGCTGTCACTTCTCTAGGTATAGTGGAGGACACTGTCTGTTCCGAACTTTCGCTATATGCATCGTAGTCGGAGAAAGAATCATCTCCTGAGTAAGAAAGAAGAAGATGACCGAAAGGAACCTGAAGATTCCTTTGACCGATTGTGTCTCAGCTTCGGGATCGGGTATGTTGGAATACTCCATCAGAGGATTCTTGGAGTAGATCCAAATACCGCTGGCTTGGCTTGCGAGGCTTGCCATGCTTGGAGCACTTTCTACCCCCAGTGTCTCTGGAAGTCATGTCGACGGAAGCGTACAAAACTTCTTCTTCATCTTCCGACATAGGTTCAGAGTTCGTAAAGTTCAGACGATCGAAGACAGATCGTCTGGTTGTCTGACAACAACACTTGATGACAACCTTGTGATTGCAATGGTGTCCAAGTGGTTGCACTGGAGATGTTGAGATGTTGTCCCATTTTTGCTTGAGGTGTTCTCGGAGATCGGAAACAGCAACGGGACGAGAAGAAGTTCGAGGAATGTGTTCTTTGACAATATTCGGAACATGGTTCCGATTATTCAAATGTTTTGTCCCTTGAGTGTACAGGGAAGTACTTATTACATTGGCATAGGTGTCCGGATTCTTGATCCTAGAAGTTTACTTCTGATGCTGGTTGGTCTTCGGCATTGGCTGTTTGCGTTTCACCGAAGTTGGTCGATTGAGATAAGTTCTTAGATCAGCAAACTCACCCCCAGGGGTTTCTGTCTGAGACACTAGCAATTTTCTCTGTCTTGAACGGGATATCTTGAGAGTTGGGAGATCTTGGAATTCTGCTACCGGAGTAGGCAGAATACCTCTCTGATCAGTACACTTCCCTTTAGCAAGGAGAGAAGAAGAACCCTTATGAGAGAAAGTTCTTGTACTGACTGGTGCCGGAGCATGTTCAGATGGATCTTCTACGGTAAAAACCGAAGAAGACTGAGAAAAGACCAAAGGGCCTTTTCCTTTGTTTTGTGAAGAAGGGTTAGCTAAAGAGCATTTCCCTCTGTTGTCTTCCAAGTCATGGGACGAAGAAGTTTGAGAAAAGACCAACGGACCTTTTCCTTTGTTCTGGGGAGGAGGAAGAATAGCCAAAAGACTACCCCCAGTGGATTGCGCAGGAGCAACAGGGTATTTGAGAGGAGGAGCAGAACTTTTCCCCTTGCTGTGGGAAGAGGAGAGATTAGCCAATAGGCTGTCTCTCTTGGATTGTGCAGGCATAGCTTGCGCATGGGTTGATGGCGCACTGGCAGGTTGCACATGAGTAACTCTGGCAGAAAGTCTTCTGGCCTCAGTCACAGTGGCTTACGCAGCAGGAGTCTTGTTGCCAGAATGCTTGAGTTGTATTCTGGTTGCTGGAGTGGTGGATTGCGCAGGCAGAGTGGCAGCCAATTGTGCCAGAGGAACAGGAGTCTTGCACTTTGACAGGGCAACATATGAAGTGGTTTGGGCACTGGCAAGAGGAGCAACATACTGCGTATGGATAGTAGCAGTAGACTGCGTAACAGAGACAGCAGTCTTAGGAACAGAGGCAGTAGACTGCGCAGCAGACTGAGCAGCAGAAGTAGTAGACTGTGCAGCAGTCTTAGGGACCCATACTGGGCGTACTTTGCTCGTGGCAGAAGTTGTTGCAGTGCGAAGGGTGGTCTTGGAGTTGATCATCGCCTCGTAGGCCGTCTGGTTGACCTTTACAACCAGCGTCTTCTGCATCTTTTCGATAGACGCAACGTCACATTGAGTTGTCACTTTCTCGTCGGAGGAGAAAGTCGTCACCAGCAGAGTCGCCATTTTGTTGCAAAAACAAAAGTTGATCTTTATTTCAACAAACTTTGTAAAGAAGATTACAAGAATTTTGGGAAAGTACAACTATAGAAATCCGATCTGAAGACGATCGCTTTATCCCTTGGACGATGTGAACTTTGACGACGGTAGCCTCTGAAGATTGCAGCAGCACTTTGGCAAGAACTCCTGATCTCTGGTGATGATCTCTGTGTATGTATATGATCCATGAAGGCTTGAAACTCTATTTATAGAGTTCTGGAAATAACTAACTTTAGTTATTCTGACTTGTGCAGGTTGGATTGTGCACGTTTTGGATTGCGCAGGCAATGAACTGCGCAGGCAGTTACTCGATCGTGGACCATCTGTATGTGACGCGTGGCATTGTTTGATTGAAATACGCTTGATCGTATACAGACAGTTGCCACATGGTAAGTAATTGATGGCATGAAGGCCACATGTACATTGTCAGTTATCTTGATGGAGTGCGCCACCTGAATTACGCTGGCTTCGGATTGCGCTGGGATAGACCACGCTGGGATGGATTGCGCTGCAGGCCGATTGTGCTGTATGTACAGCTGTCCTCGAGCGCTGTATTGTACGATAAACGAACAGTTTCCTCGTTCTCCGTGCTGTCAGCTGTCAGAAGATCTGATTCTCTGTCAGGTAATGATGACGAGGCCACGTCAGCTCACGTACTTGGAAGAGTGCACAGTTCAGCTTGTGCAATCGAATTGTTGTGCAATCTGTCTTCTGCGCAGTTCACTTGAAGGATGTTTAATTTGATTTTTATGACTTTGTTGATGGGTGCAACTTGATTTTTAGGACCTACAGTAGGGACGTCACGTGGTTGAAGCTGCAGGAGGCGCATGGATGATGCGCCATCATTTGTGGGTTGAATCCTTCATGCTGCTTTCGTGGGTCTGGCACGTAGCAGGGTAGAGAATTTTTCTGTTGTGGAGATCTTGGGTGATTAGCACCCCTTCATTGGCTGAATTGAGTCAAAGGACATGTGTCGCACGTCCATGGCTCAAAGATCTCGAATTTAGTAGAGAGTGATCTGATAGGATGCGCCTGGGATCGGGCGCATGAGAAGACTTTGGCTCACAACTTTCAGGAGTCACAAACCAGTCTGGGCACACGGTTTTTGAGGCGCATGCGAGTCTTCAGGCGCATGGCCGCTGAGGCGCATGCGAGTGGTTGGTCGGCCACGTGGTTCGTAGCCGTCGGAGGAAAGTAATGATGATGCTGATGTCAGCAACGCTTCATCTTCTGAAAAAGCTGCTAACTGTCCAGTCCTTGGAGGACGTGCTGCCAACTCTGTCACTTGAGCATTAATTGCTTGATGGATGACGAGCCGAAATGGGTGCATGGGTCCATGTTGATTAGGACGCATGGGTTTGTGCTCTGTTGAGCGCATCTATACGGGGTGCTTTGGAACCGATGGGCGCGTCTGTACGATGCACGGTGTCTGACCGGCGCATCCTTTTGCATGACGTGCTTTTATTGGTCCGACTTTTGTGTTCTTTAAGTGCTTTAAATATCCGTTTTGACTTGTCTGAATTTGAAACATCAGGTTCATCACCATAAATGCAAATTCATTACACGGGATTCGGAGAGCCCGCCACTTGGCGCATGGATTTGATTTTCCCGGCCTATAAATAGTGGTAAGAAGAGAGTTTGCCTCTCGTTCTCTTACGTCTTCCCGAATGAACTTGTTTGCTCGAGCACATTCTGTTGACGAGATGCTTCCGAGGGTGAAGATACGACACATTGTCTTCATTCATGCACTCATGAAGGTGACTGTTACATCCAAAAGTCGGGGTCGAGGGCTTCTGAGGCAGGCGGAAGGTGCCTGTTGCATCCAAAGATAGGGATGCTCGAGCGCTGTCTCCGTTATCCTGGAAGAGCCGCAGATCGGAATTGCGGTGCTCTCATCTTCCTTGGGCTTTGGAGAGCTCTTCCTCCTGCAAGAGTGGGTGTTGCCTATTCTGGTTGTGTTGAAAGCTGCTCCTTTAGCTTCGGAGGAAAGCTCTTCCTCCTGCTAGGGTGGGGTTGATCGCCCACCCAGGTTCTGCTCAATAAATGCTTCATTAGTCGAAGTATTTGATCGGGTCGAAGTAAGGAGCATATGCTGAGACTTCATGATGCGCATAACTGAGACGCTGAAGAGACGCGCCTGACTGAAACGCTAAAGGCTGCACCTGACTGAGACGCTGAAGAGACATGCCTGGCTGAGACGCTGAAGTGATGCGCCTGTCTGATGATACGCCTGGTGGGGGGCGCATGGCAGTTTGTTGCGCCTGGCTGTAGTCTTAGGATGTTTTTTTTTATAGTAAAGCCTTTCCTTTAGACATGTAATAGACTTTTATATGAAATAAAAATCTTCTATTGATTGTCTATACTTTTGTTGTCTTGCTGTGCCAAGTACTTCGTTTGAGCTCCCTGGCGCATGTTCTGAGTAGTATTTGAGCGCATAAGAATTCTGGCACATAGATGCACCCTGAAATTCTATGCTTCTACATTCCTGAAACATCTAAACTCTATGATAAAATTCCAGATGAAATATTGGAATCAAATATGTTCTTAGAAGAATTGCCTACTTGGCGGTTGTTCTTTGACGGAGCTTCTAGAATTGGACCTGGAGGCACCCTTGTTGCTGGAGTAAGAATTATTCTCGTTTCACCAGATGGATTAGCTATTCAGAGAGCTTATTCCTTAGATGATTCGTGCTCCAACAATGTAGCAGAATACAATGCCTTGCTTATTGGACTCCAATTAGCCAAACAACTGGATATTGAATATCTCGAAGTATATGACGATTCTAAGCTGATTATTAATCAGGTTAGAGGCACATATGAAGTCCGACATCAAGATCTGGTACCCTACCACGAAGCAGCAATCAGAATAGCTTATTCGTTCAAAGGGTTCTTCATCGAACATGTACGTCGAGCTTGTAACACAGAGGCTGATTCCTTAGCTAACCTAGCTGCGGTATTGGCAGTTCCAGTTAAATGACAACAAATGGTTGTTATCTCTAATAGAGAACTATTTTGTATTGAAAACAACCATAACATTGAATTCAGTAATTCAACTGAAGTCAATGTCATTAGTGAGGACTGGAGAGCACCTTTCATCGATTTTGCAGTATATGACATATTACCAGAAGATCCTAAGGAAGCTACAAGTGTTCATCGCCGATCGCTTTGATTTTATTATAATCATACCACCAAAACTCTCTTTCGAAGAACTTTTGATGGATTACTCCTGAGATGTCTTGCTGGTGATGAAGCAAAGCAGATATTACGCGAAGCTCATGATGGTGTTTATGGAGCACATCAGCCTGGTCCCAAATTACAGGATTGTATCCGACGTATGGGCTATTACTGGCCCTCTATGGTATCAGACGCCATTGACTATGCAAGAAAATGTCGTACATGTCAGATTTATGCGGATTTCATTTACCAACCGTCAAAATTTCTTCATCCGACTGCTGCCTCATGGCCCTTCGAAGCTTGGGGTCTGGATATAATTGGTCCTATCAATCCTCTTTCATCTAAAGGACATCGGTTCATCTTGGCTATAACCGATTATTTCTCTAAATGGGCCGAAGCTATACCTTTAGCTGAAGTGAAGACTAGTAGTGTCATCAACTTCATCAAACATCATGTGATATACAGATTTGGTGTACCTCATCGAATCATCCATGATAATGGGCCACAATTTGGCAGCCAGAAGTTTAATAGGTTCTGTGATGACAACAGAATCAATAATGTTGCTTCTACAGCCTATAATCCTGCAGTTAACGGGTCAGCTGAAGCATTCAACAAAACTATTATCAAACTCCTTAAAAAGTTTTTTTTCTATTAACAAACACAATTGGAGTGAGAAACTTGGAGAATGTCTATGGGCTTATCGTACTACAGTCCGTAATCCCACAGGTTGCACACCCTTTTCTCTGGTATATGGATGTGAGGCTGTCTTACCACTGAAAATTCAAATTCCATCCCTGAGAATTGCCATTGCTAATGAATTTACCATAGAAAATAATGATCTTCTCCGACTTCAAGAATTGGAGGCACTCGATGAGAAAAGGCTATTAGCTCAGCAACATATCAAACTTTATCAAGCCCGTATTTCAAAAGCTTTTAATCGCAAAGTCAAAGTGCGAACATTTCAGGAAGACGAGTTAGTCCTCACAGTCAGACGTCCTATGACTATGACTCATATAAGCAAAGATAAATTCGAGGCAAAATGGGAAGGTCCATATGTGATAAATAAGGTTTTCTCAAGTGGAGCCTATCAATTAAGAGATCTGGATGGCAGAGTTGCTATGATGCCTATCAATGGCAAATTTCTCAAGAAATATTATGTATAAAAGCAAAATGTTCTCCATTCAGAGAAATGATGTAAATAAAAAGTGCATTTTTTATTTAGAAACAGAAAAGAGTTACATAATATTAAGGACGGGGACGAGGACCCGATCCTTCCCGATTAAATACATGATTGGACAGTAATTCAAACATTTCGTTGTCTGAACACACTAGCAACTCACAGGCAGCCACCCTTACTACTTCTTCTTCAACAGTCTTTCTGGGCTCCACCAGCTTGGCAATCAAGTCCTGCTCTGGTGCAGGAACAGTTGAGCCTTCACCCACTTCTTTCTGAGTAGGCACTAAAGGCTCAGCAAGAGGTATCTCAGTCATTTCTTCGATCTTCGGAGTGAGTAAGTCTTTGGAAGACATCTTGTACAGAAAAAAAAGAAGTTGACGATATCTACGAAAGTTTTGCTCTATTTTTAGACATAATGACTAGATAGTCGGCTTCGAGAACCGATACGACTTTTTAAAAGAAGTCCAATCGTTCACTCATTTATAACTGTTCATTCATTCAATATCCTTTCCTCGAGAATCGAAATGACTGTTCATTCATTCAGTGTCTTTTCCTCGAAAATCGAAGTGAATGTTTATTCATTCACTTTCTTTGACTTATCATAATAAGAATTCACGTCCCCACACCTCTGAATTCCGATTATCTATATCAGCAACTTGTTACGTCCCTATTACCTCTAATAAAGTTGTCTATTGAAATAACAGTATTGTTAAACGTTATATTCTTCCACGTCCACATTAACTCTGAGCAGATATAATAAATATTGTTATTTTCTAAATCAAGAGATATATCACGTCCAGTACTTCTGAATATATTAAAAGAAGTAATGGAATCACACAAAAAGTTTTTCATTTTATTTCTATTTTAAAAGGGATACATTGTAATGAAAAAGACAACAAAATTTGCTCATTCTACTCTGAAGGATAGGTGATAAGTTCTGCAATTTGCTTCTTCAGAACTTGAACTCTTTCATCACGAGAATCTAGCACTCTCTGCCTGGCTTCAACTCGTCTTGATTCAGGATCAAAAGGTTGTAGAGCAGCAGTTTGATGTGTTAGTTCTTCATTTTGTAGACGTTCAAATTCCTTCTTCTGATGCTTCAAAGCATCTATCTGATTGACAGCAGTTTGGTACAATTGATTTTCTTGCTCCAAATTTTGTTGGACAATTTTGAGTTCTGCTTGAAGCTGAGCAATTTTAGCCTCCAAATCAGCAGCCTTTTAGTCTTCTTCTGCAGCCTTAGTCTTGTGACTCTCAGCGATAACAGCTGCATCAGTGATTTGTATGTCTAATTCAGAGGATTGCCTAGTGAAAGCCATCAAAAATGCCTCAAAATTGGCTTTACTAGCGTCTGCTTCTCGAGCCATAGTCGCATATTCTGTGTTGACAAGTTGCTCGATATCACCTCTTTTTAGCTCTTTATAAACTTTTATTGTACTCTCCAGCTCATCCAAAATGTGCTCCAAAAATGTAGCCTGAGCCTCGTCTCCTTGGCTTCAGATACCTTCAATCAAGAATCTAGAGGGAGTTCTGACGGTACTAAAAGGAACATTTTTCCTCTCAATTACTCTATGAACTAGGGGCTCCAAGGATGTAAAAAAGGCTCTTGTGAAGGAGGTCACCACAAACTTATTAGTTGCTATGGCTTCTGGAGTAGCTACTACATCTGCCAGAGTCTTTACAGTTTTAGTAGGTGGAGGCACTTCATCTTGAGCGCTAATATGGAAAGAGCTTCCCTCCCCTGCTGCAGTTCCTGCAGGTTCTTCTGCAAATCACATATGTCATTTATGTTAGTAACATATAATGTTGAAGGCGCTACGAAAAATAGATTATACTTAGAAATTTACCTGAGCTGGGTACATCACGAGGAGTCTCAACAGGTTTGACTGTCTCTGACTGAAGCTTCAACAGAGTCTCTGTAGACATAGCTTGACTACTGCCTGCTCCTGATTCAGTCTGAAGTGGCAGAGTTATTGGAGTTTGAACTACTAATCCTTCTGCCACTCCAGATGTCTCAGGTTTTTCAGTGGTTATGGGTTCATTGATCTCAGGATGATTGATCTGTTCATCATCGATAACCACATTCTCTTCATCTTCAGCAGTTGAAGGCTCTTCATCGGCTGGAGGTTCCTGAAGTGATGGTGTATTCACTAAAGTCTGTTTTTCTTTAGTAATGTTATTCCAATCATCATATGTTTCATCACCAAAGTCACAACCAGCTAGAGCTTCAATCATCGCATCTTCGGAATGGGTAGACTCTTGAGCTTGTGAAGGATCTTGTGGAGGCAAATCCTGTTTTGGAGAAGTGACCTCCAGACTCATGGGAGTTGGAGATGGAACTGTTATCCCCGTAGCAGCAAGTACATTTGCGGGAATACGTACAGTCCTAGTCTCTAATCTTGAAGCTTCTGTACTAATAGTAGAAGGCTGGACATCTGCTGAAATAACCAATGTAAAGAAAGAGATCAATTTAATATACATCGTTTGTAGGAGGATAAAAAGTGCTTCATGGACTAAGTCAAAGAAGTTGAGAACTTTACGCAAGACAAACAGAGTAAAACTCTACGCGAGCTACATTACGCGAGAGCCATCCTCAAAGCTTTTACGTGAGGGACAGGCTGTCAAATCAACGCATTTAATGCGCGTGATACTGTTCTGACATAATGATTTTCTGATGCTCAAATCAACGCATTTAATGCCCGTGAGATCTCTTACGACCTCCAGTCCTATCCACAATCCTCTGGGAGGTATACTCATGCCTCCGGGCTGCTCTCAAGACTGCATCAAAAGTCTGATGCTCAAACTGCTCAACTGCCAACAAGATCTCCAGGTGAAGACCCTGCTGAAATCGCTGGGCTCTATCATACTCGGTTGCCACCAAGGTGGGAGCAAACCGACTGAGTCTCGAAAACTCGGCCGCATATCCATCGACCGTCCTGCCTCCTTGCTTCAGATTGGTGAACCTGGTCTGCAGATCATACCGAGCCACGGCATCGAAATACTTGGTCTGGAATCTCTCTCTGAACACTGCCCATGGAATGGGTGCTGCTAACCCAACCGCCTGCGCCGCCCACCAGCTGCGGGCAAGATCTAACAACTGCAGGCGCACAACTGCTACCTTCTCATTCTCTGGGGTCCTGGCTGCTTCTAGAACCACCTCTGTGTCCTGAAGCCAAGCATCTGCTACGATAGCATCTTCACTACCATCGAAGAAGGGAGGGTTCAAGCGCTTGAAGCTGTTGGCCGCGCTATTACCCTGATGACCTCCTCTGGCCAAAGCATCCGTCACTGCCTGGTGCAAGACATCTCCACGACGATCTTGAGAAGCTATCAAGGTCCTGACGAGTCCTACTAATGTGCCATCATCAGGTTCGGCAGGCTGAACTGGCTGAACTGGTGGCTCTCTATCAGAAGGCACGACTCTGGAGGCTACTCCGGAATGCTGGGCTTGATCCCCAGGTTGCTGCTGGTCCGCGGGAGGTGCTCCGCCTTGCTGGTCGGTAGGACCACGAACAATGTCGCTGAAGAAGACGACATAGGGAAACAATAAGAAAGGACCAGGACAGATCAACGATACAAGCATATGATCAGGACAAGAATCCAGGGATTCAGGAGATACGAGCAGAGATCAAGGACGAATACTGATTGAGACATCTATTTGGTAAACCCTCACATATCTTGATTTACAAGACCTGCATGGGCCACCACTTAAACCATGTCATGCCCCAGAACCAGAATACTGGAGAGCGGGGGCAGACATAGCCAGCTACGTATATTGAAATGAATTCCATCTCGCTATACGGTCACGACTGTCTAGATACATAAGGGTTTACTACAAGCCAACAGTCTCCTATGGTCATGAACAAGCCTAGTGTCTCAATCACAAGCAAGTAAGTAAATGTTGCAAGATGTATGATCATTAAATATACAATAATAAGGCGTCCCAAATATTACATATTCAGCTGATCATGAAGCTAGTCGTTACAAAATGTTAGGACTAGCAAGAGTTTAGTCATACATGATCAACCCTAGGATTTGTTAATCATGTTACAGCCCGTAGGCAGACAGTAAGTAAATATAATCGAGCTAAACAGGTGCTCGTCGGCTAAACGCCTCAAAAGAATATTTTTACAATAAAGTGGGAGAGCAAAAATAAACCCACTCGTTGCCAGGGTTCCGTCTAGTGGTCACCATCTGGCTGGAAAGTCGGTAGATCCTCTGGAGCTGCTCCAAAATCTGGCCATACAAAACCAGCTGGGTAAGATCCCAGAAAGAGCAAGTGCCACAAAGGAAGCTTCACTTAGGAATTAAAACCAGCAATCAGCACAAGAGTATAAATAAAAGTAAGAACTGGAAATAAAGAAAATACATCTGGATGATATACGACGAGATAACCATAGAACTATTCAGATAACCAGGTTACAACCCGTAAACCAAATAAGGACCGGGATTGTAACCCTTCGTCTGAACAGAACTTGGAATTCTCACCATTTATCAGTAAAATAAATACAGGCATTCTGGTCATTCAATAATCTGGAACAGGATCAGGACAAGACTAGACCGGTTAGACTCCATCCAATCATTTTACGGCCAAGCAAGAATTACGGCTTGATACTTTAACTAACTAGGGTTATCACAAGCCTAGTTACTATCAAGATGCAATGAGATTACTCCACAGCTACAAGCCCTGCAGACCATCTAGGTTACCCAGGTCGAAAGATTAGGGTTGAATTCAGGTGGGTACACCGTCCAGGAAACGCATGTACCCTTAAGTAGCTTGAAAGGTGCAACACATGACCGTGTGCTGGAAATGTGCCATACTCGACGGCAGGCTACAGATCCCAGGCGCGCCCAGGTAACGAGATTGCCTGTAGCTGGGAAATCTCTTCATGACTAATGTGTTAATCTAGTTATTAACCTTAGTCCATTTCAATAGGTACTCCTGACCGTGGTACTCAGGAGCTCCCTCCCTAGACATGATGCAAGACAGGACTGGTTTATTTGTACAAGCACAATCGCCCACGGTGTCTATGTTATTATACAGGTCATGTCATGTCAGGTAGCCGTCGCAACAGCTTATCAGATATATCATGTCAGGTTTATCATGTCAAATGTACTTGTCAGGAGTGCGCCACGACGGGCCACTATCAGGTCATGCCAGTTTTTCTTGTCAGGAGTGCACCACTACGGGTCACCATCGTGTTATGCTAGTTCCTTGTCATACCATGTCATGTACATCGTGTTATCTAATAAAGTATCCATATTCAGGGCTATAGAAGAGCCATGCGGCTAAATCATATGCGGTCAGGAAAGGGTAGACTCATGCGGCCCAATTAGAAGAGCACATGCGCCAGGGTCACTGGATCTCATTCGGCTAAGACAAGGGGGCGCATGCGGTCAGGAAGATAGGGAACTCATGCGGCTGGGGGAATGGATCTCATGCGGCTAGCTGGCCAATCAGGTACATGCGGCCGGAGGGGGAAGTGTGGTTCCACACGGCTCGAGAAGAAGCAACCCATGCGGCTGCGGGGGAGGGAAACCATATGCGGCTCAGAAAGGAAGAGTACCCATGCGGCTGCGGGGAGCAATGCCTATGCGGCTAGGAGCAAGTGTACGTATGCGGCTCGCGAGTGTGGAGTTCATGCGGATCAGGGAGGTGAGCGCATATACGGCCCGAATTAAAAAGGAGTCTTCATGCGGCTGATGGTGAACTTAAGTCCATGCGGCTCACATAGCAAAACCCATGCGGCCCGGAAGAAGTGAGGGCGCATGAGGCTGTGTCAATGCGATGGCTTATGCGGCTAAGTGAGTCTGACTCTCACGCGGCTCAAGAACTTCCAGTCATGCAGCTGGATAGAACACTTGCCGCATGAATATTCATGCGGTCAAGTCAAGCACTGTTCATCTTCTCTAAAATTTCAGAGAAGAAGAACACCATGAGAGCCAAGTCCTCAAGCTCCATAACTCCATCATCCGGAGCCTAAATCCGAACTTCCATAGGTCAAAATGGGGTAGAACGAAATTCTCTACAACATGGAACTATCAAAACTTGAAAATAACGAGATTTAGTAGATCAAAACCCAAGAAATCCGAAAATAATGCAAACTTAGATCTACAAGAATCTAGCCATGGAAATTAGAAAAGCCAAGTACTAAAGTGTTTTATAATGTAGTAAAGAAGAGAATGGAGCAATAAAATCAGAGTTCCTCCATGAAGCAAGTTGCGCTTGCCTAGAGCTCACTCTCTCTCTCTCTGGTAGGTAAGGAAGTAATGAGGAAGAAGAAGATGAGATTAATGAAGAGAGAGAAAAGAATGGGCTAATAAATATAAATGGTGGTGGTAGGTAGGGGGTTCATCTATGGGTTCATCATGAACCCAAGAAAAACCAAGCTAGGCCGAACCAACCCAAGGAAAATAACCAAGCCAAGCCAAGAAGGAATTAAGCAAGAAAATCATACAATACAAGAATAAATACGTACACGTATTCCAGAAATACGTAATACGAACCACAGGCATTACAACTCTACCCACCTTAAAAGAATTCCGTCCTCGAAATTTAATCAAGAGGCTAGAGGAGCAATGACAAGCTACATTAATCACATGCAAGCTATAACTAGGCAGACAATCAATCATGCAAGCAAGGAATCGAAGGTATGAGGCATAAGAAAGACAATATACCTCACGAGTCAAACAAGTCGGGATATCGTGATCGGATATCATCCTCACGCTCCCATGTTGACTCTCCCAAAGAGTGATGACCCCAAGCAACTCGGACTAACTTGATAGTCTTGTTCTTGAGGATCTTCTCTCTCCGGTCCAATATAGACACGGGCCTCTCCTCATACGAAAGGTTGGTACCAACAACCAATTCCGAATGATCCAGGATGTGGCTCGGGTCCGGGATATACCGTCGTAATTGGAATACATGGAACACGTCATGCACCTCGCTTAGCGACGGCGGAAGAGCGAGACGATATGACACATCTCCTACTCGCTCCAGAATGTCAAATGGCCCTATATACCTAGGACTAAGATTTCCCCACACGCCGAAATGAATGACGCCACGGTTAGGCAAAATCCATAGGAATACATGGTCACCGACCGAAAACTCGAGAGGGCGCCGAAGAGAATCGGCCCAATGGTGCTGGCGATCTTGGGCAACTCGAAGATGATCTCTGACCCTTCTGACCACTTCAACTGTCTGAGCGATCATTTCTGGACCAAGCATCTGTCTCTCTCCAACATCATCCCAGGCTAGCGGAGATCTGCACTTCCTGCCATAAAGTGCCTCGAACGGTGCCATCTGGATACTGGCCTGGAAACTGTTGTTGTACGAGAATTCTACCAGGTACAAGTGATCTTCCTATAAGCCACTGAAGTCAAGTATGCATGATCTCAATATATCTTCAAGAGTCTGGATCGTGCGCTCCGACTGGCCATCTGTCTGCGGATGATACGCTGAACTGAACTGGAGACGAGTTCCCAAACTCTCTTGTAAGCTATGCCAAAAGTGTGACATAAATCTAGAATCTCGGTCCGAGGTGATACTGACTGGCACTCCGTACAATCTGACAATCTGCCTGAGGTACATCTCCGCTAGCTGAGCCGTCGACTGACCAACTCTGAATGGAAGAAAGTGGGCCACCTTCGTAAGTCTGTCAACTATAACCCAAATAGCATCTCTACCAGCTGGGGATCTAGGTAATCCGATCACAAAATCCATGGTCACATGCTCCCACTTCCATTTTGGAATCGACAAGGGCTGAAGAAGTCCAGCCGGTCTCTGATGTTCGGCCTTGACTTGTTGGCAAACCAAACACCGAGAGACAAACCGAGCTATCTCCTGCTTCATGCCATTCCACCAGAAGTGCTGACGGATATCTCGATACATTTTCGTACTACTGGGATGGATGGAATACTGAGAACTGTGCGCCTCTGACATGAGCTCCTGCCTGATATCTCCACTGGGTACACAAAGACGCTTCCCATGTCGAAGTGTATCGTCCTCATGAATACATAACTCTGGTCTTTATCCTGCCTCATACTCTATCCTGAGTCGCTGAAGCTTAGAATCTGTTGACTGCGCCATCCGGATCCTCTCGACTATAGTAGACTGAACTTGCATGCTGGCCATCAATGCTACACTGGAAGGAAGAACAACTTCAATACCCATCTTCTGAAGATATGCTAACAGCTCTGGTTGCGCTGTTAGGAAATAAACTCCTGCTCTCCTGCTCAATGCATCTGCTACGACGTTGGCCTTCCCAGGATGATACTGCAAGTTGACATCATAATCCATAAGAAGCTCCAGCCACCTTCTCTGACGCATGTTAAGATCCTTCTGGGTGAAAACATACTTCAGGCTCTTGTGGTCGGTAAAAATCTCCACCCTATCTCCATACAAATAGTGCCTCCACAGCTTAAGTGCAAACACTACCGCTGCCAGCTCCAAGTCATGGGTTGGATAACTCCTCTCATGATCACGAAGTTATCGTGACGCATAAGCTATTACCTTCCCATGCTGCATCAGAACACATCCTAAACCTCTGCCTGAAGCATCAAAATACACTGAGAATCCTCCGGTCCCATCGGGAAGCGTGAGAATGGGAGCTGTTATCAGGCCTCGCTTTAACTGCTCAAAAAAACTCTGATACTCTGCTGTCCAAGCAAACTGCGCATCCTTGCGGGTCAACTGCGTCAATGGCGCTGAAATTCGAGCAAAATTCGAAACAAACCGCCGGTAGTAGCCGGCCAATCCAAGAAAACTACGAACCTCTGCAACTGTGCTGGGCACTGGCCATGACTCAATAGCCACAATCTTCTGGGGATCCACTTCCACTCCTCCTCTGGTGATGATATGACCCAAGTACGAAATGCGATCGAGCCAGAACTCGCATTTACTGAACTTGGCATATAACTGGTGCTCTCTGAGGATCTGAAAAACTATACGAAGATGCTGCTCATGTTCCGCCTCACTCTTGCTATAAACCAGGATGTCATCCAAGAACACAATCATAAACTGATCCAAGTAAGGCATGAAGATGCGATTCATGAGGTCCATGAATACTACCGGCGCATTGGTTGCTCCAAAAGCATAACAAGGAACTCCCAATGCCCATATCTCGATCTAAAAGCTGTCTTCGGGATGTCCTGCTCTCTGACTCTGATCTGATAATAACCTGAGCGCAAATCAATCTTCGAGAATACTGAAGCCCCCTTGAGTTGATCAAACAAGTCATCTATCCTCGGAAGAGGGTATATGTTCTTGATTGTCACGAAGTTTAAGGTACGATAATCAACACAGAACCTGGACGTACCATCCTTCTTTTTCACAAGAAGCATCGGGGCTCCCCAAGGCGATCTACTAGCACGAATGAATCCCTTGGCTCGAAGTTCTTCAATCATCTTGTACAAGATCTCCAATTCTGACGGCGCCATCCTGTAGACTCTCTCTGACACTGGGGCTGTCCCGGAAACCAAGTCTATAGTGAACTCGATCTCCCGCTCTGGAGGCATACCTGGTAGCCCTTCTGGGAAAACATCTAGAAACTCATCCACTATCCTGGGCAACTGCACTGCTGCTACTGCCATCCGCAATACTGGAGGAGAAGGCTCAACTGTGCCTCGGAAAAAGGAAAACTCTGGCTCGCCTGGAATGCTAAAAACAACCCTGCCGATATGGCAGTCTATTCTAGCATACTGGTTCCTCAACCAATCCATCCCTAAGACCACATCATAATCGGCCATCGGGAACTCTATCAATCTAGCGGGGAATTCTCTACCGCTAACTACGATCCGACACGAGGAAAATACTCTATCTACTCCCACAAGTCCGTTACCAGTAAGTATATTGAGCCTTACTGATAATGACACGGGCTCCAATCCTACCCGTGTCGCGAATCGTGCAGACATAAAAGAATACGATGCACCAGAATCAAATAAAGCTGAAGCTGGAAAGGAGTTGACGAGAATAGTACCTGCCACTACCTCTCCTGGTGCCAATCCTTCCTCTGCGGTCATCACCATAGCCTGACCGTGCCCTCGGGGTGCTGGTCCCCTCTGCTGAAATCCTCGCTGCCTGCTCTGACTCAAGGGTTGGGCTTGAACATGCTGCTGGGGGTTCTGCTGCTGGAACATCTGGGACTGAGGCGGCAAGGGCCTCGACAATGGGTACTGCTGCTGTTGCTGCTGCTGGACCGGTGCTGGTCCTCTCACCGAAGAGCTAGAAAGGTTGGACGATGATGAACCACCCCTATTCGGGCAGGATCCAACCCTATGGTCTGGTGCTCCACAAACCAGACACAATCCCTGTGCCCTGCGACATTCTGCCACTACATGGCCTGGCTTCCCACAATGAGAACATCCCATCGCGGAAGACTGCTTCTGCTTCTGCTGCTGCTGAGGGTGCATCGGAGTGGAATGCTGAACCGACGTTACTGAGGCCGCTCGCCTCGGAGCTCCAATAATCAAAGCCCTGGCTGCCGGGGCTGGTGCTGAAGACTGATTCATCTGGCCGTGAGATCTCTTACGACCTCCAACCCTGTCTACAATCCTCTGGGAGGTATACTCATGCCTCCGGGCTGCTCTCAAGACTGCATCAAAAGTCTGATGCTCAAACTGCTCAACTGCCAATAAGATCTCCAGGTGAAGCCCCTGCTGAAATCGCTGGGCTCTATCATACTCGGTTGCCACCAAGGTGGGAGCAAACCGACTGAGTCTCGAAAACTCGACCGCATATCCATCGACCGTCCTGCCTCCTTACTTCAGATTGGTGAACCTGGTCTGCAGATCATACCGAGCCACGGCATCGAAATACTTGGTCTGGAATCTCTCTCTGAACACTGCCCATGGAATGGGTGCTGCTAACCCAACGGCCTGCGCCGTCCACCTGCTGCGGGCAAGATCTAACAACTGCAGGCGCACAACTGCCACCTTCTAATTCTCTGGGGTCCTGGCTACTTCTAGAACCACCTCTGTGTCCTGAAGCCAAGCATCTGCTGCGATAGCATCTTCACTACCATCGAAGAAGGAAGGGTTCAAGCGCTTGAAGCTGTTGGCCGCGCTATTACCCTGATGACCTCCTCTGGCCAAAGCATCCGTCACTGCCTGGTGCAAGACATCTCCACGACGATCTTGAGAAGCTATCAAGGTCCTGACGAGTCCTACTAATGTGCCATCATCAGGTTCGGCAGGCTGAACTGGCTGAACTGGTGGCTCTCTATCAGAAGGCACGACTCTGGAGGCTACTCCGAAATGCTGGGCTTGATCCCCAGGTTGCTGCTGGTCCGCGGGAGGTGCTCCGCCTTGCTGGTCGGTAGGACCACGAACAATGTCGCTGAAGAAGACGACATAGGAAAACAATAAGGAAGGACCAGGACAGATCAACGATACAAGCATATGATCAGGACAAGAATCCAGGGATTCAGGAGATACGAGCAGAGATCAAGGACGAATACTGATTGAGACATCTATTCGGTAAACCCTCACATATCTTGATTTACAAGACCTGTATGGGCCACCACTTAAACCATGTCACGCCCCAGAACCAGAATACTGGAGAGCGGAGGCAGACATAGCCAGCTACGTATATTGAAATGAATTCCATCTCGCTATACGGTCGCGGCTGTCTAGATACATGAGGGTTTACTACAAGCCAACAGTCTCCTATGGTCATGAACAAGCCTAGTGTCTCAATCACAAGCAAGTAAGTAAATGTTGCAAGATGTATGATCATTAAATATACAATAATAAGGCGTCCCAAATATTACATATTCAGCTGATCATGAAGCTAGTCGTTATAAAATGTTAGGACTAGCAAGAGTTTAGTCATACATGATCAACCCTAGGATTTGTTAATCATGTTACAGCCCGTAGGCAGACAGTAAGTAAATACAATCGAGCTAAACAGGTGCTCGTCGGCTAAACGCCTCAAAAGAATATTTTTACAATAAAGTGGGAGAGCAAAAATAAACCCACTCGTTGCCAGGGTTTCGTCTAGTGGTCACCATCTGGCTGTAAAGTCGGTAGATCCTCTGGAGCTGCTCCGAAATCTGGCCATACAAAACCAGCTGGGTTAGATCCCAGAAAGAGCAAGTGCCACAAAGGAAGCTTCACTTAGGAACTAAAACCAGCAATCAGCACAAGAGTATAAATAAAAGTAAGAACTGGAAATAAAGAAAATACATCTGGATGATATACGACGAGATAACCATGGAACTATTCAGATAACCAGGTTACAACCCGTAAACCAAACAAGGACCGTGGTTGTAACCCTTCGTCTGAACAGAACTTGGAATTCTCACCATTTATCAGTAAAATAATACAGGCATTCTGGTCATTCAATAATCTGGAACAGGATCAGGACAAGACTAGACCGGTTAGACTCCATCCAATCATTTCACGGCCAAGCAAGAATTACGGCTTGATACTTTAACTAACTAGGGTTGTCATAAGCCTAGTTACTATCAAGATGCAATGAGATTACTCTACAGCCACAAGCCCTGCAGACCATCCAGGTTACCCAGGTCGAAAGATTAGGGTTGAATTCAGGTGGGTACACCGTCCAGGAAACGCATGTACCCTTAAGTAGCTTGAAAGGTGCAACACATGACAGTGTGCTGGAAATGTGCCCTACTCGACGGCAGTCTACAGATCCCAGGTGCACCCAGATAACGGGATTGCCTGTAGCTGGGAAATCTCTTTATGACTAATGTGTTAATCTAGTTATTAACCTTAGTCCATTTCAATAGGTACTCCTGACCGTGGTACTCAGGAGCTCCCTCCCTAGACATGATGCAAGACAGGACTGGTTTATTTGTACAAGCATAATCGCCCACGGTGTCCATGTTATTATACAGGTCATGTCATGTCAGGTAGCCGTCGCAACAGCTTATCAGATATATCATGTCAGGTTTATCATGTCAAGTGTACTTGTCAGGAGTGCGCCACGACGGGCCACTATCAGGTCATGCCGGGTTTTCTTGTCAGGAGTGCACCACTACGGGTCACCATCGTGTTATGCTAGTTCTTTGTCATACCATGTCATGTACAATAGTTATTCCAAACATAATAAAAATCAAGTTCATGACAAAAGGCGTAAGGATATAAAATGGGCGTAAAATATCTAATAAAGTATCCATATTCAGGGCTATAGAAGAGCCATGCGGCTAAATCATATGCGGTCAGGAAAGGGTAGACTCATGCGGCCCAATTAGAAGAGCGCATGCGCCAGGGTCACTGGATCCCATTCGGCTAAGACAAGGGGGCGCATGCGGTCAGAAAGATAGGGAACTCATGCGGCTGGGGGAATGGATCTCATGCGGCTAGCTGGCCAATCAGGTACATGCGGCCGGGGGGGGAAGTGTGGTTCCATGCGGCTCGAGAAGCAATCCATGCGGCTGCGGGGGAGGGAAACCATATGCGGCTCAGAAGGGAAGAGTACCCATTCGGCTGCGGGGAGCAATGCCTATGCGGCTAGGAGCAAGTGTACGTATGCGGCTCGCGAGTGTGGAGTTCATGCGGTTCAGAGAGGTGAGCGCATATGCGGCCCGAATTAAAAAGGAGTCTTCATGCGGCTGATGGTGAACTTAAGTCCATGCGGCTCACATAGCAAAACCCATGCGGCCCGGAAGAAGTGAGGGCGCATGAGGCTGGGTCAATATGATGGCTTATGCGGCTAAGTGAGTCTGACTCTCACGCGGCTCAAGAACTTCCAGTCATGCAGATGGATAGAACACTTGCCGTATGAATATTCATGCGGTCAAGTCAAGCACTGTTCATCTTCTCCAAAATTTCAGAGAAGAAGAACACCATGAGAGCCAAGTCCTCAAGCTCCATAACTCCATCATCCGGAGCCTAAATCCGAACTTCCATAGATCAAAATGGGATAGAACAAAATTCTCTACAACATGGAACCATCAAAACTTGAAAATAACGAGATTTAGTAGATCAAAACCCAAGAAATCCGAAAATAATGCAAACTTAGATCTACAAGAATCTAGCCATGGAAATTAGAAAAGCCAAGTACTAAAGTATTTTATAATGTAGTAAAGAAGAGAATGGAGCAATAAAATCAGAGTTCCTCCATGAAGCAAGTTGCACTTGCCTAGAGCTCACTCTCTCTCTCTCTGGTAGGTAAGGAAGTAATGAGGAAGAAGAAGATGAGATTAATGAAGAAAGAGAAAAGAATGGGCTAATAAATATAAATGGTGGTGGTAGGTAGGGGGTTCATCCATGGGTTCATCATGAACCCAAGCAAAACCAAGCTAGGCCGAACCAACCCAAGGAAAATAACCAAGCCAAGCCAAGAAGGAATTAAGCAAGGAAATCATGCAATACAAGAATAAATACGTATACGTATTCCAGAAATACGTAATACGAACCACAGGCATTACAGTCTGTGACGAGGTAGACACCCAAGTTTTATGCTCTGTGCGTAAAAATCAGTCTTCCGTTTGTGACGATGTAGACACCCAAGTTTTACGTTCTACGCGTAAAGGAAAATCTCCCTTCTGTGACGTGGCAGATATTCATGTTTTGCGCTCTACGCGTAAAGATAAATCTCCTGTCGGTGACAGTATAGATAAAATTCACAATGATGCCTCTGCATCTAAAGTGAATTTGCCTACACGCATGCAGGGTAAAAACAAGAATCCTATTGTTGGTAAAACTTCAGTTTTCTATCAACAACCTTCTTATACTGCTTTACGCAAGGTACCAAACCTTCAGATTACGCGTAATACTGATGGAGTCCTTTGTGCACAAAAATCTCAAAATTTACGCACGCAACTCCAGACGCGTAAAAATGCCCAGTTTGGTTCTGCTAATGCAGCCAGTAATCTTCTTTATACACAAGGGACTAAACGATTCTCTGTCCCGAATGTAATAAAGAAGACTACTCCCTCTACTCCTTCTAATTTACGCGAGTTACTCGTATAAAAGCGTAAAAACAAAAAATCTCCTGTGATACTCCCCAAAGAAGATCATCATTGTGAGTGTCACCAAGTTGTAATAAAATGTTGCTGTTCGGCTTCTAAACGGTCAGTTTTTGACCGATTAAGCTATAATGTGCCTCAGCAACAAGTTGATGACCAAGAATATGAGTTGTCATATGCATCAGTCAATATGGCATCTCATACCAACAGAAGACGATGTCCAAGATGTAATTCGTCCCGGACTCCAAGCCAGCAACAGTTCAATCGACTCCTTGATACTTTTGAAGGGGTATATCAGAATACTCGGCCAAGAGTTCAAAGATCGTTACAATCTTCAGATTCAGAAGCTGGGGGTACCCAGTCTTTGGAGTCCGAAACTGACAGCGTTGATTCATACCTCTATACCAATCCCTCTGTATGTTCAAAGGAGGTTGAATCCTATGCTATCGGAGATGAACCGGAGACGTCAACTGCTAATACAGAACAACGTCTTTCTGCAGTTGAGCAATCTCTGAAGGACATGCTTGCCATGATGCAAAGTATGCATCAAATAATAATGACTCAGCAAACTGTTCAGCCAGCAGTGGTAACTCCGGTGCAAGTAGCAGCACAAACTCAAGATAGTCAAGGGATTGATGTACCTTTGAATAATCTTAGTCAAGAGCCTGCTGTCAATCAAAATTCTGCATCTCCAGATCCTCTTATTCCAGAAGATGTACCACCTCCGGTGGGGGTTACGGTATATCCGACAACTATCCAATCGAATGTGCTTCTTCAAACTAGTGAAGCTATTCAAGCAGTACGTGAGCTAAAAGCACAGTTTGAAGTTCTGAAGCACAAGGATCAGCTCCAGAGGTTAGGGATTAAGCAACCTTATCTTCCTCATTGGAATGATGTACCCTTTCCTCCAAAATTTAAGCCACAATCGATGGTATTATTAGATAGAAAGGCTTCTCCCAGTCAATATATCAATTATTTTGATATTATGACTGTGCATCTGCAGAAGAATGATGTTCTTCTCACCCGAGTTTTTATCGGGTGCCTGACGGATTCAGCATATGACTGGTATCGCAGTCTATCCGACAATTGCATATCGTCTTTTGACGAGTTTAAAGCTATGTTTCTTTCCCATTTCTATGAATGAGGCATGGACATGAATATGTCCTCCTTAATAAAAATCAAACAAAAGGAGAAGGAAGATACCCGGACGTTTATCGAACGTTTTCGACAGACAAATTTGAAAATGCCTTCTGGTATGCCAGATTCAGCATTGATTGATACATGCAAGATGAATCTGCGACCAACTATTGCTGTCTTTACGGGCTCTCAATTCACAGATTGGGCCTCGTTCATTATAGCAGCAGTTTCAGCCGAGACCAATGGTAGGTTGGCACGTGAACACGAGATGATCCTTGCCTCAGAAGACAAAGGAAAGAAAGGCTCTTCAGGCAATAATTCCAGCAATCGCAATGGAAATGGGTACTCTTTTGGTGATAGTGATATCCTTGTTCATTATAGCAGCAGTTTCTTTAAGACATAGCAAGCCTAGTGGTTAATCTTTCAAAACCCAAAACGATGCCAAATAATCCGGAGTCTTCCAAACCAAAAGAAGAGTACTCTTTTGATGATAGTGATATCCTAGGGATATTCTAATATCTTGTAAAGAGTGGCAAACTCCAGATTCCAGAGCCAAAAAGACCTAATGAGGTGAATCTAACTGACAATCCCAAGTATTGTATCTATCATAGATACATAAATCATCCTACCAAGGCTTGCTATGTCTTAAAGAAGAAAATCCAAGAGTTGATAAATGCTAATGCCATCGCTTTAACCAATGATGAGCATACAGTTACAACTAATATGATTTCTCTTCAATTTGGAGGTTTTCCTCCACAGCAAGTTCCAGATGGGATTGTCCTAATTCCTAAGACGACAATGAAAATTGTAAATCTTCCGCCTGCTAGAGAGCAAAATTAAGGATTATTGCCTCTCACATTAAAAAATGGTGAAATCATGTGGGTACATCCTGACTTAGTACCCGAAATGGAGAATGAAGGTAAAACTTTAAAATTCAAGAAAGATAGGAAAGTCAAGACCTGTAATATGATTTCTCATGTTGTTACTCCAGATCATGATGATTTGGATCATCTTTGGGACGGTATTCCTTTGGAGGATAGGCTGAGGGGTTTGAATATATGCTCTCCAAGTTTGGCTCCTCCTACCAAACTCAAACTTACTTATCAGCAAAGGTTAGCAATGAGTAGTGTCCCCTTATACAGGGCACAACAAGTCTTTGCTGCTTATGAGAAAGCTTCTGTGGGGATTTTTTTTCCTGTTCCGAGTATTTCTCCTTCTCTTGTGGCTACAGAGGTTTCTATTCCTCCTTCTCCTGTGGCTACAGAGGTCTCTATTTGTAACACCCAGTTTTCCAGAAGAGGATAATTTTGAAATTTTGTAATTATAATTATTATTTAATGATATTTACTTCATATTATGATTTTTAGTAATTTTTAATTATTTTTAAACTATTTAAATTCATGACTTGTAATTTTTGGTATTTTGCTAGTGAACAGTAGAGACTGCCTACCCTAGAGCCTAGCCATATGATTAGGATATTTTGACATTTTAGGGTTATTTGGATTTATTATAATTTATTTGAATTTATGGGAATTTTTAGAATTTATTTTAGAATTGTTTGAATGAGGGTTGACTAGGTTGACTTTGACTAGCAATGACCTTGGTAGGCTAACCTAGAAGCTAACCCTAGTTGTGTTTGGACTTGGTTAGGTCATGTAACCCTAGTTAGACTAGAGTTAACCTATGGTTTAGTCATTTAAACCCAAGTTAGAATAGAAGGCATTTAGACACAAGTCATGACTTGTGATTTGAACCATTGATTAATGACTAAGCCTAATCCTTTAGCCCCAACCTAACCCTAATCCATTAGTGACCAGCCAACACTAGCCTTGGGAATCCCCCCTATAAATAATCTCCTCCATTAGGGCTAGCCTCCTTAGAATTTCTCAAGTTTTGGAAGAGGTGAGCCTCCATCTTCAAAAATCCTTAGAAATTCTATTTTAGCTCCATTTTCCCTCAAAAAAATTGCAATAGGTTTTAAATGAGGTGTTCTTGCTATTGTTATTTATTTTTCTCAGATTCTTACCAATTTGGAGAAGTTTGCTAGCAAGAGGAACCCCCCCCATTTGAGACTTTTCTTGCATTTTGACACCAATAGGTAAATCATGTAAACACCATTAAAATTCTAGTTTCTTTGCATGTAGACCTAGCCCTAGGTGTCCCCCAACTATAGGATTTGGTTTCGTGTCAGGGTGGACCCATTTCGTGTCCGAATCGAACACGTATCCAATAGGATATCTAAGTGTTTGTGAAAATGCCACATAGGAATTTAGTTTACTGTTTTAGGAATATTTTTGATTGAAATGATAGATCTAAGTGTTGTTTCTAGGTTTTTATGAGACTGAGCTTGTAATTGTGTCGTGTCGTGTCGAGATCTGGACACGAACACGCTGTTCTGACACGGTGCACATTGTCCTGCTACTCGAGGGCAATTACTCACTAGACACGCCACTAGGACACGGGAATTTAGACACACAGGTCGGGGCTGACACTGACACGAGGCTCCCTAAGTTTCATGAGTCCTCGTGTCGTGTCGGACACGTATTCGTGTGTGCATTGGTCACGTACTGAATCGGGTTCAGCCGATTTGGGCGACTGATACGTGTGTCGTGTCACTGACACACGTATCGTGGACCCAAATCAGGGTGTCAGGATCCTAGACCTAGACACATTCGATACTGGGACACGAGCACAGGGTCTGTGTCATGTCGTGTCACGTGCACGAGCCCAATGAACACGTGCACGAGACACTGTTTTACACTGTGTGCAGTTTTGTTAATCCTGTGATTTATCCCACTTTTGATTGTTTAAATTATGATTAAATTGTCATTTTGATTCCAGGACATGTTGTTAATCTATGTTAGTTGATATTTATATTTGAGAATGGGATATTGGACATGGGGTTCGATTTAAATTGGTTTGATGAAAACTCAGGAATTTGGTTTCCTGTTCTTCTTTGAACCGAATTGAACTGCTTCCTTTTGATGAGTTACAATAATCCCCACATGTTTTAGTTTGTGTTTACTGCAGGATTGCTTAATTAGAATAGGCTAAATGTTTGAGTATGAGAAATTGGACTATGTGTTGGTCTTCGAATGCAGGACTGGGAACTGATTTCCCTTCCTATTTTTCCTGAGATGTATTCTCAGTTTCCTTGTTCACTGATTTCATGTTAGCTCACTGTTTCCCATTCCAGTTTTTAGCTCACTGAATTTTCTTTCCATTGCAATTGTTAATATAATTCCAGATCTCTTAATGTTAGTTAGCTCACTGTTGCATTGACACTTGAACACAAATGTCTGCCACTGTTTCCTTTAACATTCAGTAATACTCTTGACACATATGTCCCTTCACTGTATTAAACCTGAGATTCTGATTTCCTTTTCTTTTTTTTCTAAGAGTATGTTGATTCAGTTGATGTTAAATTCTGAGATTTAGTTGTGGGTTTATTTTCCTACATTTTTTGAAAACTGTGTTAATGTAATGTATTGAATTCCTTTTCTTTTAACAGAGATTTTGTTGAAATCAGTGATATGATTTCCTGAGATTTTGTTGATGAATAAACTAAATTGAGTTCACTGAGAATCGATTTTTGGGTTGGCTTGTGAAAACTAGGTTTCCCTAAATGTTAGAATCTGAATTTAGTTGTAAGAGAACTGTCATGGTTTAAAATTAAAATCTGAGATTTGATATGGTTTCACTCCTACATTTTTTCTGAGAACTGTCATGGCTTGAACTCAAATCTGAGTTCATGTGTTTACCTGAGATTGAATACCTTATAACTTGAGGACTTGCATATTGTTTCCTGCATTCACTATTCACAAATCCTGTCCACCCTTTACTGCCATATACACACAGTTCACTCACACACACCCTCACACCCTCTTGCCATTCTCACACATACACATCTCTAACACACACAGGCCTATGACACATACAACCAAATTCCTGTGCCCTCTTGACACACACACACATTTTTCTATTCCTGCACACACACAATACCTCACTGCTTAGCCTACTGCCACACTGTTTTATGATCTCCCTCACATGTATTACAGTCCACACACACATATGCTCTATTTCTTCACAGAAATCTGAGATTAACTCATGAAAAACCTGAGATTCAATTTGAAATGTTAAGCCTAAGTTGAATGTCACACCTGTTAACTGAGAGCTTAAATGTCAGTGCATGTTAATGTCCATTTTGATATGAGGTTAGAAAACAGTGGTTTAATTTGAATGGGTTTTGTTCTTTGTAATTAGGTTGATAGGTTTATGTGTAACTAGAGCTTGATTGGTTTCAATGTAAAACTGAGAATTCACTAGGCCTATTCACTTGTCACTACACAGTTTCACTCACCCATCCTTCATTCACTGTCCTTTTTCCCATTCCCCTTTCATTTCATTCCCTTTACCTTCTCCTTATGTGTGTGTATATATATATATATATATATATATATATATATATATATATATATATATATATATATATATATATATATAGCTATATATATATATATATATATATATATAGCTATAATCTTTAGATATTTTAAATATATAATTTATGGATGAGTGTAGCTTTATGATATATGTGTATGCATGTATGTAATATGATATGTAAGTATGCCCTTATGGTATGTATTAATACATGGATACATGTATGTAGAAATGTATGTATATAAGGATACATGGTATATATGAATGCAAGTTGTAGGTAAGGTAATGCAATGCTCAATGTTAACAAATCCTATGTTACCTCATGTACCCCTTACACTATGTTCCTACACATTGCCATGACACTATGTCGACACTATCACTATGACACTGGCTCACATTAATGCATATTGCACTTGGCCTTTCCTACATGTTCACTCACCCCTATTCTCTCTATATATATGTTGTGAGTGATTAGCTTAGCTTGGTTTGGCTTGTGCTTGTGCTTGTATTTGATTACTAGCCTAGGCTTAGTTGACCTAGTTTAGACTTGTTAGACCTAGTTTGACCATAGTTGACCTGTATGGGCTACCACTAAAAATATGTCACGACCCACGCCCACTGTGAGGATACCTTCTTCTGGACAGCTCTAGCTGACGGCTTTACCCTACTGCCTAGACTAGTTTAGTTAGGCCTTATCTTATTTTTATGTTGTCTTCAGACTGTTTAGCTAGACTTTACTTCTGTTCAGAGATGTTGAGTTGTATATAGTCTTTCATATTCAGTAACTGAGATATGTACTCTGGATATTTGCTGGGATATTATCTTAGACTATTCTATCTTCTGTATTTCCTTGAGTTCTATATCATATCGTGCTTTCTTCTTCCTTAATTGTGATTGAGTTCATTTACTGCTATGTCACCCCCACTCGGGGAGTATAAACTGCTTAGCTTATTTTGTTAGATGTTGTGACCTATGACAGCGTTCTACCACCGACACTGCGGCGTAGGCTGGGCATTGTTACGCTCTCGTACCCTCACAGTGGGCGCGGGTCGTGATACTATTCCTCATTCCTTTATTGAAAGTCCTCTACCCACTCACATGTACAATCAACAATCAGTCCATCTCATGAAAAAGATGGGCTATGACTTTCAAAAGGCGGAAGGCTTGAACTATGATAAAGGAATACGACTTCCTTTACAAATTCAAGGTCAAAAATCCACTACTGGATTGGGTTTTGAAGTCCCTCATCCTCGCAAGAAGAAGACTAAGAGAAAGAAGATTAAAACCTGTAATATGTTAGTTCATTCTCCTGAGTCTGACGAAGAAACCTTTGCTGGTACAAGATCTGGAAAAGAGTACCATAAAGATTATGAGGGAACTTCGAAAGAAGTGGAGGATGTTATTGAAACTCAACCAGCTCAACCATCTACTGTTCCTACTGATGCAAGACCTTCTAAACCATCTATGGTTGAGAAAGGGAAACAGAAAGCAGTACGCTTTGACGTCCCATTGAAGTCTGCTTCAAATCAAGGGGTGGTGATGAAACCCTACAAGTTCGATATTCTGGCCCAACTAGCTAATACACCGGCTAGACTTTCTATCTTCGAACTGCTTCGTCTTTCTAAAGAAAGTCGAGAAACTTTGAGCGAAGCTTTGCTACAAGCAGACTCATGCTTAGCTCAACTCAAGTGTCCTGACAATATACCAGTGTCATGTCCACAATGTCATAGTATGATGGAAGCAATTCCCAACATTACCTTCACACACGAAGATATACTGTTGAAGCATAATAAGCACGACAGGCCTCTGTGTCACACAGGGTATATTGAATCTACTAAAATTGACAGGATTTATATTGATCTTGGGTCTTCTATTAGTATTATTCTTCATAGTATGCTACGACCCTTGAGGATTCCTACTAGTGATTTGACTTACACTAGTACAACAATAGTTGGTTTCAACTCTGGAAAGAGTAAACCACTGGGGAAGATTCGTCTGAAGATTCAAATTGGGGATCTTCGAACTATGGCGACTTTTTATGTTATTAACTCAGATGTATCTTACAAAATTCTTCTTGGAAAACCGTGGATACATGAGCATAACATTGTGCCTTCAACTCTCCACCAATGCTTCAAGTACGTGGATTCTCAAAGGATTGTGAAGACTGAATTCGCAGATATCAATCCTTTTAAGGGTGTTGAAGCCTATTTCTCTGATTCAATACTCTACAAATAGGAGCATGTGAAGGAGATATCGGATATGGCCGAAGATCGATCACCTGCAGAAGATCAATCTGTCAATAAAGATCCTCCAGAAGAGTAACCTTTGAAGATTAAAGTCAAAGGTCGAATCCAACCCCAACCTGTCAATGACCAACCTTTGGTGATCAAGGTTAAAGGAAGAACTCGAGCTTCATCTGAGGAATCAGTAAGTATTCCAGCTAAGAACCAAATTCAACCTCTCATGATCAAAGTCAAGGGACGTACTTCTCGTACGAATGATCCAGAACTACTGATTATCAACCTTGGCAAGTCTACGCAGAAGACGGATGACGGTCCATTAATGGTTAATCCGAAGCGTAGCAGTCAGTTTGTAAATAATATAAATATTGATCATTCTGTACTTTCTAATATTAATGAAGATTTCCTTTTGGAGTACATGGCTATCAAATTTGTTGAAAAAATGACATAGATACAGAGGAAACATTATACATTAATCATAAAGAAATTTTTTTTCCTCCTCATGTCGATGTATGACCTTATGCTCAAAGGTTCCTAACATCTTCTCCCTATCTTCTTCCTGTAGCCTCGTCATCACAAGCATGTGTGACTTATAGACGTCACGAAGAATCTTATTTTGTGATTCCGTCTAATAAGAAAAACAAGCGCCAAATTGTGTTTGGCCTAGCTAGAAATATCCATGTTGCTCAGACAGATGATCTCAGAGAGAAAGATAAAGAAAGAATTCGAATTGACAAATATAGTCAACAATCTCTTAAGATTATCCAGAATATGGGATATGATTTGAAGACTATACAAGGTCTCAATCAAGGCAAAGGTAGATGGTTACCATTATGTGGTGATCTATTTTACCAGAAAACTCGACATGGGTTGGGATACGATCCATCCCACATGTTTAACGAAGATATACAAGAAGAATTTTCTTCCAGTTCTTCACAATCCTCAGATTCGAAAGAAATTCAATTCATCGAATCTGACCCATCCCACATGTACAAAGAAGATATGAAAGAAGAATGTTCTTCTAATTTTTTACAATCCTCATATTCTGGAGGAAACTGTTATGATGAATCTGAGTGCGTCTTTTCAGTCAACATGGTTCAAACTGATGGTGAATCTGAGCCATTTGAAAATGACCCTTGGGCACAGCAAATGGACACTCAATGGGAGCTTCGTTTTGAACAGCGACAGCCACCTATAGAAGATGAAATTGTCCAGATTGACATTGGAGACGGAACTACGTCTAAGCCAATATTCATCAGTAAAAACCTTTCTGAAGATGAAAAGAAAGAGTTGCTGTAGCTGATTAAAGAATATATTGATATCTTTGCATGGAGTTATGAGGATATGCCGGGTCTAGATCCTAAAGTAGCTACTCATAAACTCAATATTCTTCCTAATACCAAGCCTATAAAACAACAACAACGACATTTTCGACCAGATATGATGGATGCAATTAAAGCGGAAGTCAAAAAGCTGATCACATGCGGCTTTGTTCGTGAAGAACAACACCTAGACTGGGTTGCCAACATTGTTCCTGTTATGAAGAAAAATGGAAAAGTCTAAGTTTGCATAGATTTTCGAGATCTTAATGCAGCTTGTCCAAAAGACAAATTTCTACTTTCAATTACGGATGTCATGATAGACAATACATGTGGTTTTGAACGCATGTCTTTCATGGACGAATTTTCAGGATACAATCAAATTAAGATGCATCCAGGAGATGAAAAGCATACCGCTTTCCGTACACCCCTTGAAGTTTACTGCTATACGGTTATGCCATTTGGTCTGAAAAATGCCGGTGCTACGTATCAACGGGCCATGAGCAATATTTTTCAAGAACATCTACGAAAAATAGTTGAATGTTATGTGGATGATATTGCTGTCAAAAGTCGATCAAAAGATGATCACATTCAAGACTTGAAGACAGTATTTGAGTTGATGCGTCAACATCAACTGAAGATGAACCCTACTAAGTCTTTTTTAGGGGTTTCAGTGGCAAGTTTTTAGGATTTGTCATTACTTCTCAAGGTATCCATGTTGATCCTGATAAAATCAAAGCAATTCTTGAAATGCGCCCTCCACGCAATCTAAAAGAACTCCGTGGCTTCCAAGGTCGCATTGCTTATATCAGGAGATTTATATCCAATCTTTTTGGAAGATGTCAACCTTTCTCTCGGCTATTAAAGAAAGGTGTATCGTTTGTTTGGGATGAAGCATGTTAGAAAGCCTTCAATGACATCAAACAATACCTTACAAATCCACCTGTTCTGGTACCTCCAGTAGTAGGAAGACTATTTTTGCTCTATGTTCGAGCCTTAGATTATTCACTTGGTGCTCTTCTTGCACAGAAAAGTTATAAAGGTAATGAACAAGCAATTTATTATCTTAGCCGAATGATGGTCGGAGCTGAACACAGGTATACTTCTATGGAGAAAGAATGTCTGGCTTTGGTTTTTGCCATTCAAAAGATACAACATTATGTGTCAGGACAGACTATTCATGTCATCTCCAGAATAAATCATATTCGGGTATTGATGAGAAAATCGAGCATTCTTAATTCGAGGTTAGCCACCTGGGCGATGTTGCTTACTCCTTATGATATGGTCTATGTACCTCAAAAATCAGTGAAGGGTCAAGCTTTAGCTGATTTCTTAGCAGCTCACCCTATACCTGAAACATCTAAGCTATATGAGGACATTCCAGATGAAGTCGTGGTTTGCAACATGACTTTGAAGAATGATATTTGGTAACTATATTTTGATGGAGCATCACGGGTTGGACCTAAAGGCAATATTATCTCCGGAGTAGGCATCGTCTTGGTCTCTCCTGATAAAATGGTCATTTACCTTGCTTACTCTCTTAATGAACCATGCTCCAACAATATGGCAGAATATAATGCTCTGTTAATTGGTCTTCAAGTAGCAAAAGAATTGGACATTGAGTTCCTGGAAGCTTATGGAGATTCTCAACTGATTGTTAATCAGGTCAGAGGGACATATGAAGTCAGAAATCCTGACCTCATTCCCTATCATCAAGTGGTAATCGAATTGGTCCTTTCATTCAAAGGATTCTTCATCGAATTTATACCACGTTCTCAAAATTTGGAAGCTGATGCTCTTGCTAGTTTAGATGCAGACTTAGCTGTTCCAATTAGAAGACAAAATACCATTACTCTGTTAGATCGAGACTTATTCTGTGTCAAAATTAATTTGCATATCGAACAGAGTTATACTACAGAATCAAGTTCTCAGCAAAGGGATTGGAGAAGTCCGTTTATTGATTATGCAGTCCATGGAATTTTACTTGAAGATCCAAAAGAAGCCGCATCAATCAAGAGACGATCATTTCGATTCTACTACAATTCTTCTTTGTATATGTTATATCGTCGTTCTTATGACGGACTTTTACTGCGTTGTCTCTCTGAGTGTGAAGCTAAGCAAACACTCCATGAAGCTCATGATGGTGTCTGCGGTGCTCATCAACCGGGTCCAAAATTACATGATCGTATTCAAAGAATGGGGTATTATTGGCCTTCCATGATAGCAGATGCTGTAGATTATGCCAGACGGTGTAAAGCATGTCAGATTCATGCCAATTTTATTCATCAACCATCTGAATTCTTACATCCTACAGCAGCTTTTTGGCCATTCGAAGCTTGGGGCATAGATATTATTGGTCTGATTAACCCTCCTTCTGTCAAGAGACATCGGTTTATACTGGCTATAACCGATTACTTTTCTAAATGGGCAGAAGCGGTTCCCCTTGTTGAAGTAAAAATATCTAATGTGATTAGCTTCATTAAACACCATGTCATTTATCGTTTTGGGATTTCCTGAAGGATAATCCATGATAATGGACCCAAATTTGCCAGTCAGGCATTTTATCGTTTCTGTGACAAGAATCAGATCTAAAATCTGGCCTCTGCGGCCTATAATCCAGCTGCTAATGGTTTGGCCAAAGATTTCAACAAGACAATCATTAAACTTCTCAAAAATTTTGTCTCTTCTAATAAACATGATTGGAATGAGAAACTTGGAGAATGTTTATGGGCTTACCGAACGACAGTCCGAACTCCTACTGGTTTTACACCATTCTCACTAGTTTATGGATGTGAGGCTGTTCTTCCACTGGAAATTCAGATTCCATCTCTTAGAATAGCCATTGCTAATGAGCTAACCTCAGAGAATAATGATCGCTTACGACTCCAAGAACTTGAAGGATTGGACGAGAAGCGTCTTCAAGCGCAACAACACATTGAGCTATATCAAGCCCGCATATCTCGAACTTTTAATCAAAGTTAAAGAGAGGGTATTTAAAGTCGGTGAGCTAGTTTTGGCTGTCCGAAGACCGATGGTGATGACTCATAAGTGCAAAGGAAAATTCCAAGCGAAATGGGAAGGTCCTTATGTAGTCGAGAGAGTCTTCTCTAATGGTGCCTATAGGTTGTCTAAACCTAATGGAGATTTGCTCATGATGCCAATTAATGGCAAATTCTTGAAGAAATATTATGTTTGAATTTCTTCTTTATTCTCCAGCTACCAATGTTTGGTTAAGCTGATTATTTGTCTCCTAAAAGAGAATTTTGATCTTCTGTCTTACCAGCTGATTAAAAAAAGAGGGATTTATTATTTATCATGTTATTATGACCTCTGAATAAATATTAAGTCTACTTCTTTTCCTATCTATCATGTCCATTTGGCCTCTGAATAGATATTAATCTTTTTTTTTTGAGTTGTTATGATCTGTCACGTTCATATTACCTCTGATAGTATCGAATACTCTAAACAGAAAACGAGATTCATTATCTATCATGTCCACATTACCTCTGGATAGATATAATTTATTGAGTTTAGAAGACATGTCATGTTCATATTACCTCTGATAAGTGTTTTCTATCTCATACCTATTGTTTAATTTCAAAATAAATGATAGGGTCACAAAACAAATATTTTATTCATTTTTTGTAAACATTACAGAATGAAAAAGATAGAAGATTACAAAAATTCTTTATTTGCCTAAGGCGGAGCAGAGACATCTTCAAGCAATTTTTGTAGCTCCGCTAGACGCTTTTTACGAGAGCTCAGTACAGTTTTAGTAGCTACGGAGCATCGAACTTCGAAAGTACAGAGATGAGAAAGTCCAGCAAAAATGACTATCATCTTATCCTTGGCTTTGTCAAGGGTTTTGATGGTAGTTTCAGCTCCGAAGACTTGTTCCTCCAAAATTGAGCTCTATGTTAGATGCTGGTCTCGAGCTATGATCAACTGCTCCCTCTCCGCCTTCAAGCGAGCCAATTCTGCCTCAACTTCTCGAATTCTATCATTATGTTGATGAATTCTCATATTTGAAGTTTCATAGGCTTCTCTCTGGATATCCAGTTGGGGCTTAGCTTCAGCCAAAAAAGCTTTTTCTTTGGCGACCTTGATGCTGTACTCTTGGAGAGATTCATTGAAGGTAATCTTCCGAGCGGTGTATTCAGCTGATAAAGCGTCATACTCGCTTTGGATGAGACTTTCAATAGTTTCACTTGACAGCTTAGATATTCTCTAATGGGCTGTTCAAGTTCCTCCACGACCTTCTCCAATGCCGCTGCTCTCGCTGCATCATTGAACATGGCGACATTTTTGATCGTAAGAGCAATGGCAGCCTTCAAGCTTCCATAGTTAAGGCCCTTCTTCAGGACCATCTTGATCAGAGCTGCCAGCATTTTGTAGAACATTTCAGTATGAATCTTAACTAAGAGATTCATTTCTGCATTTGAGCTCGGCGTGGTGGCGATGTCTACCAAGTCTTTTTTCTGAAGACTAGGGGCAGATGTTGTTGCTTTGGTAGCAGATTGAGATGAAGTCAATGTTGTCGCTGCTACCATGGCTAACTGATCCCCAGGAGCTTCCGAGGCCACATCTTTAGCACTTTGTTGAATTGTTTCTCCAGTCGTTTCTGGAGCTGAAACTACTTGAGTTTCAGTGGCGATGATAGTTGCGGGAGGATTGGTAGTTATGGTGACTGATTCAGGTTCATGCACTGTCTTCTCAGGAACTTGTGCTGGATCAGTAGTAATAACGGAGGATTCTATTACAACGTCTCCAACTTCAGTTAATGATTTGACCATGTCTTCATCACCTTCTTTGGCTACCGGCTCTACCGGCTATTCAAGTAGTTTAGTTGTAGTGGGTCCTCCTACAACTGGTTCTTCGTTGAAGTCTGTCAATTCTGCAGCAGATGCTTCTTCATCTGCAGTAGGTTCTACTGCAGTTTATTCTTTTTCTCCGCCCTCAGCAGGAGGAGACAATTCTAGCTGAGCCTGCACTTCAGGCTCTTGTTGTATCTCTGTATCTTCTTCTTCTGAAGAAGAACTCTCTTCCTCAGATTCCATGTTTTCTTCATGAATATCTTCTTGAGGAGGAGGAGCCACAGGCTTTGATACAATGATAATACCTACAAAAATTAAACAAAATAAGTTAATATACAAAAATCATAATTTTGTATAGATTTTGTGTAATTTATATTTATCTGGAGTAGGTACAGGACGCGCCAAGTATGAGTCATAGTCCCCATCCCAGTCATCATCGTCGAAGGCAAAAGCCGGTTCATCTGATGGGATGAGCTCTTGATCAACAGTATGTGTAGTGGCAGCGTCCTCAATAGCTTGTACATTTTGTGGCAAAGACAAATGAAGTGATGAGCTAAGACGTCCAAGAGATAGGACCGCCACAGCTTCTGTTGACGCTGCTGGTTGAGATGCAGAGGATCCTTCTCCAAGATGAGTTAAAGAAGATGTAATGTGTTGAGGCTCCTCGACTGGAGTGTCACTCTCTGGAGTAGCGGCTCTCTGTCTAGAAGGCCCTTTGACAGTAATTTTCTTCTTCTTCTCTGGGAGGGTCTTTTCTGGAAGGGTAACAGCTGCACCTGATTTCCGTTTCTGGGTTTTTCTAATAATAATAGGTTTCGCAGCTATTTTCCCAACTCCCGTAGGGATTACTTCCAGATACTCATCTGGAACAGCAGTGTCATCGGGTATGTCTAGAAGTACCCTGACTGGCTCTTCGACATTCCCTTCCCTGTGCCATCTAAGACTCCCCTTTATATTATAGCCATGGACGAAGGAGCAGATGAATACATAAAAGCGAGCATACGTATGAAGTATACGTAGCTCGGTTGTGCTGGTAGCAGTTGATACTCTGAATTTAGCACCGGTACAAGCAGTGCTATAGTATCTCCAGGCTCTCGCACCATCAATTAGCTTCCCATAATGGTAGAAGCTGGTGGAGGGATTACCAACAGGAAGTTGGTCATATCCAAACTGGCGAGCGAACCGACTTGGTAGATACGGTTCGATCGCACAGTTGTCTTCATTCCTGTACATCAGATGGGAGGGTCTGATGCACATTAGCCATTTAAAAACAGGCACAGGCAATGAAGTCCTCACTTCGCCTCTATCTTCAAACTGTACACCCAGGCAATCAGCTCGAACTTGTGGCCTTGTGCAAAAGAAGTTCCATCCATGAGAATAATTCAGTACTGCCCGGGTGTCTGCCACTGTAGTTGCAGTCCATGTGGCTTTGTTGAATTTCTGGAGGAAGAACTTCGCATTATCTCCAGGGCCTGGTGGCAACAAACTGCAGTTATGATGCAGTAGCCAGCCCATCAGATAAGTGTAGGACATCTCCACCCTTGGGAATTCTTTTCGGTGAGGAGCATTATTGATTAGTTCCTCACCACAGGTTCTCAAACCTGTATTTATTCGGCACACCATTGCCGATAACAGGTTGATTCTGACCTTGAACACCAAACGTACTGCCGGCCACAATACGTTTCGGTGAATTTTGTCTATTGTGCTGATCCCGGGCACAACCCATCTCTGTAGCCACAGAGATAGAAAGCCTGCCAGCAAGGCTTTCCTGGAGATCTTCTGACTGCCACGCCTCAGGTAGCTTAAGGTTTCAGTCCCCGCAGGGATGTCTCCGGTCTTTTTGGACAGATACTGGTCCGGAGACTTATGTGAGATCATTAAACTATTGATCAGATCTGAAGGGATTATTGAACAAGGGTTGATGGTTGGAGCCTTGTTTTCTTGGAATCTTTCCTTCTCGTTCTTGAGTATCTTATTCTCATGGTGGAATAGATAAGTTGTCCATTTATTAGTATATGCCAAGTGCGACCCACTGCCATACATACTGGTACAAATTAGGTAATGGCACATCAGTTCTTGGTAGACCTCAACCAATTGAGGATTTTTCTCTCTAATTTCTGCTAGTTCTCGGTTCGAGGGAACACACTCTTCATAAGGAGCTTCTTCCATCGGCAGCTTAGAGATGAATTGTATCTCGTACAGGGCAAGACCCATCTCACCTAGTGGGATTGCAAAAGTTCCTGTTGAACTCATATACAACTCCATCAAAGCCAAGAACAGGTTACTGTTCATCGGTATACCCTGGCACGTAGAGGTTACCACTTCATAAAGGCCAATGGCTTCCAGCTCTGTCTTGAAGTTCTTCATGATCCAGGCAATAAGCTGGATCCAGTTCTGGTTATAAAGGTTCAGCCACCGTGGTAGCCTAGGATTGGCCTGAGGATATAATACTACAGCCCTTATGAACTTGTTAATGAACATTGGAGTCTGTACCGGCTGGATCAGAGCTGAATCTTCGCTCGGTGTGAATCCAGGCAATAGACCGGAGAAAGGGACAACACCACCACTAGGAGCACTGGTGTGGTAGCCCATGTCATTGGCTCTATCCCTCTTGAAAATGATTCTGCCAGGCCTACCATGACTGCTGGGAGTCAGGTTCCATAGCATCTGTCGAGGATGGGTGGCATGGACAAATACAGACAGGGGATAATCTCTGGCTATGTTGGGGAGATACATTGCTCTCTCTCCAAACTTGAACACCCAAGCCTCTTTCTTGGGGTGTGTTTGTGACTGGAAATCTATTGCATCCCCGAACAAGAAGGCTGGCTTCGAAAATTGTTGATCATCTAGCAATACCAATAATTCTCCATTTATCATGGACAACAGCATTCTGTCTCCCTGAGCAGCTATTAGCTGTTGTCTCCCTTCAGGGTATTCTGGATTTGACTGAGGAAACTCCACATGGGACAAATTCTCTAAGTAATTCGAGCCCACCATACCAGCTGCAGATCCAAATATTTCTGCAAGCGGATGAATTTGCAAGTCCACTGCCAAAAGAAACAAGAAAAATAAAGTTCGTAAAAATCTAATTTAAATTTTTACGCAGATGACTTAGTCTAAATTTTACGCATAAAGATTGAAGACTCTATACTAGAGAGCTTGACTATATAAAACTTTACGCTTATGCACAAAAATTAAGTTTTTAAAGAGTAAAAGTTCTTTGTTTTAAGCAAAGTCTTTCACTTGTGAATTTCACGCTGGCACATATTGATGTGCGCGTATTGTGAATTTTACGCTGGCACGTATTGACGTGAGCGTATTTTGAATTTTACGCTGGCACATATTGAAGTGAGCATATTGTGAACTTTACGCTGGCACGTATTGACGGGAGCGTATTTTAAATTTTATGCTGGTACATATTGATGTGAGCGTATTATGAACTTTACACTGGCACATATTAATGTGAGCATATTTTGATTTTTACGCTGGCACATATTGATGTGAGCGTATTTTGTTTTTACACTGGCACGTATAGACGTGGGCGTATGTTTTTAATTTTACGCTGACACGTATAACGTGGGCGTATTTTATTATTTTAATTTTACGCTGACACGTATAACGTGGGCGTATTTTGTTATTTCAATTTCTACGTTGACACATATAAACGTGGGCGTAAAGTTTAAAAGTTCGAGTTTTCTTCTTCTTCTCCGGCGAACTCATGGCCGAAGTTAGGTAGTGTCCTACCTTTCATGGCCGAAGCCATAGCAGGGTTGCTCTGTCGAGGTGCCACAGATGAGGGGATGTTGGTTTCCGCACGATCAATCGTCGACAAAGCAGCGGCGGGCTTCTTGCCCTTGCTGCCGGCGGTGGTTTTGCTCTTGGGGGCCATCGATTCAAAGTGAGAGTATGTAGAGAAAGAGAAGAAAGAGAGTAAAGAAATTCGGGATTGCAAAGGACGAGTAAAGTTCTCTTTGTACTCGTAAAGCTCTATTTATAGAGAATTTTGAAATCGGTTCAAATTTTCGAATTTACGCTGACTGTTGGATATCTCTACTATTACGCGGACCGTTGGGTATCCCAGATTTTACGCAGACTGTCGAATATCCCGAATTTTACGCTTCTGTTCAAAGTATTTCAAATTTGAAAAAATTTAAAAACTATGAAGGGGGTCTTGTAGGAGCGTAAAAAGTGCTTCATGGACTAAGTCAAAGAAGTTGAGAACTTTACGCAAGACAAACTGAGTAAAATTCTACGCAAGCTACTCTACGCGAGAGCCATCCTCAAAGCTTTTACGCGAGGGACAGGCTGTCAAATCAACGCATTTAATGCGCGTGATACTGTTCTGACATAATAATTTTCTGACAGCGGACAGCACAGAAGTCGAGAAGATTTGATTTACACCAAACCCAACACTTGTCGTTTAATGTGCAGATGGGCTACTTTACGCTCAAGAGATTGCTTCTTTTACGCACGAAAGCTATTCGAGCTTTTTACGCTCAAGGTTGTTGTGCGCGTAAAGTTTATTTGAGCTAATTTTACGCTCAAGGCTACTTTTCAGCCACTTTACGCGGGAACTCTATTTTGGGTTATTTTAGGCCTAGTCTGCTACTTTACGCAGGAAGTCTATTTTGGGACATTTTTACGCCCGATCTTTTCTGGCTACATGAGAACGTGGTCTGCTTACGTGGCTTTTATGCCACACTTATCGAAGAACGTGTGTACGTGCTCTCTCCATTTTTGTTGAAGTAGTGGAATACGTGTCATCATACGTAGAGACCAAAACTCTACATGAGACACGTGTCATCATGCGTAGAGAATGATTTTCATCATGGGTGACAGTTACTTGCATAAAGACACAATTTTGTTGCTTTTTACGCACAGAAGGTCTAGTCTATAAATAGACTTATTTTTAAACACAAGACATCATCAAGAGAGATACAGGAGAGGAGATTCTGAGAAAATTCATATTTTCAGAGTGATATTCCCAGAAGCATTTCTTCAACTTTTTCTCAAGAACAGGGTGAAGCAAAGCAGGAAAGCATTCGACTGTGCCATCAGTGCCGTTGCTCGATACCTTTCTGGTGACTTAGTTCTTCCGATTGTTCGTCTTCTTCAAGCAGTTCTCTTCATCATCATCGTATGGTCCAAGGAACAAAGTGATCGCTCTCAGATCAGACTTCCATAGCAATACTTCCCAGAAACAATTTATACTTTTGTACTTTTTCTAGTTTTCTTTCAAAAGCCAATTTTAGGCATTTTGTTACGTGAAAAATTGTTGATAGGAAAAATTGATACATTAAAGTATCACAATTTTGGTATTACCTTCTTGAGATGGTATATCTTCAGTGATTACCAACTTCCTCCTGACCTCTCTGTGAGATGATGCGACCGGCTATGTAACAGCTCCATTGCGATCACTCTCCGGATCGATCAAAGAAGTTGATGTGCCTCCTTCTATAATTCCCCCTGCTTCTAAATAGAAGAAGGGGTAATGTCCTTCTCTCCAGACAAAGAACTAAGAAGCATCTGTTTTGATTGAGAATGAGTTGTTCTCGTGGTCGTTGGCTCATTGATAACCAGTGTTGTCCTTCTTTTTTTCTCTGGAGCCCTTGGAGAGTCGGGTCTATTTTCTTGCTGAGGAGGTGCTATCGTCTCCTTAGTCTTTCTTTCCTTCAAACCCTTAATAGGGGATTTCTCTTTCCGCATCTTTATAGATACATCCAGAGGATCTTGTAATTGATCAGCATAATTCATTAAAATTGATGCCTCCAGTGGTGCATCCGCAGGATCTTTGTCTTTTGTGTCCCGAAAAGAGTGAGCAGTATGTTTTCCTTGTTTGGATCTCTTTTCAGTTGCAAAACTGTGTGCAGGATTGAAGTTTTTAGCGAATGTGTTTGCTGAAGTATAGAAGTTTGTGTATGTATATAACATACGCGGGCCTTGTGGAAGATCAGAGGGCATAGAAAACATAGCTTTTGTGCCCCGGGCGTTGTAATAGCTCCATGCCCTAGCCGCATCAATAAGGTAACCCTTGGCCTGTAGGCAAGTAGTGGCGTTGCCTACATGAAGTTGGTCATATCCGAAATGTCGTACAAATCTACTCGACAAGTACGGTTCCAGATAACATTCTTCCTCGAATCTGTAAACCAGATGGGAGGGACGGATCGCCTGCAGCCACGAGAAGATGGGTTGGCTTAAACGGAGAGATTATGCAGTTAAGTCCATCATCTGTGGAGGCATAGATAAGGATGCCCAACGCACTGAAAACTCCATCCTGATCCTCGGTTCAAAGTAAATCTACACTCTGAAAGAGCCGTATATTGCCAGTGAGCATTGGAAAAGCGTCTGATGAAGTCTTCGTCGACGGTTCCCATATCAGGGTTCATCAGGCAAGGATGGTGGAGCAATAGCCATCCGAACAGGTAGGTGTATGGCATTTCAGTACTAGGGAAATCCTACCTCGCTGCTTTGTTATTCAGCATGGTCTGGACAAAAGAACGCAATCCTGCATTTAAGCGGCAAGTCATCGCCGATAAAAGATCCATCTTGTATCCGAAGATAAGACGTGTTGCAGCAAACAAGACGCCTCGATGGAATCGGTCGACTGCACTGGCTCCTGGGACTATAAAGTGCCGTAGCCATAAAGATAGAAAACCTGCTAGCTGGGCTTCTTGAGACATAGGTCTGTAACCCTGTCTAAGGTAACTGTGGAGAGTGTCATCGGCCTTGAACGGAGGTAAATCCTCATACAGCGTGACATCACCGTGCTTATGTTGCTCCATCAAATATTGCATGGTTCAAACAAACGAGGAGTACAGGCTTGACTTTCCAGTGGCTTGTCTTCTCGTACATGACCCAAGAAAAGATACAGCATCCACTTGGTGGTGTAACAGGTCCCTGCAGTGGCACTTTTGTAATAGAGCGAGCAGATCTTATAATGACATAGTAATTCTTGGAAAACTGCAATCATTTGAGGGTTCTCCTCTGCCATGGCTTCCAATTCATCGTTTGTAGGCACATACTCTTCATAGGGATTATCACCCATTGGTAGATGAGACAGATACTCCATCTCATGAAGAGCGAATCCCATTTCTCCATGGGGAGTCATCAAAGTCCCAGTGCTTTCATTGTACCTCTCCACTAAAGCCAAGAACATGTGTGCGTTCGGGCGAATGCCATATACTGTAGTACAGATGGCGTTATAAAGACCCAAGTTGAGAAGCTTGTCCTTGAATTGCTCCAAAATCTAAATACACAAATTGCTCCAGCGCTTCATGTCTGGGTTAACCAGACCTGTCATACGCATAGCACGATCTGGATATCTTCCTTTGGCTTTTGCAAAAGTATTGGCAAAAATAGGGATTCTGACCGGAAGGAGCAGGGAGGAATCCTCGGGAGGGATGCAGCTCGGCCTCAAACCTCTTAAATGTGTACTGTACTTTTCGGAGGTACTATAAAAAAGGTCCCTGTTCTTCGGACCCAGTTTGTAAAAGATCCTGCCGACTCTCGCCTGCTGAATGGGAGTCAGATCCCAAGACATCCTTCTGGGATAGCTAGCGAAGGCGTATTGGGATAACGCTATAGACCTTGATATCTCTGTAAGGTATATGACTTTATCCTTTTTTGTGAAAATTCTCTGCTCTTTTCTGGTCTTAGGCTGGGAAGTCCTTTTGATAGCATCCCCAAACAGAAAGGCAAGTTTCTTATGGACCACAGTGTCCAGACTTTCAAGAGGCTCTCCGTTCATTAAATTCAACAGAGTCTGGTTCTCTTGAGCCATAAGAAGAGTTCTTCGTACTTCAGGACCGTCATACTGAGGGAATGTGACATGAGAAAAATTCTTCCTGTACTCCGAGATATTGAATGCTGAAGCAAATCTTTCAGCACTTGGGTCTTCCCTAAGATCAACTGCAAAGAAATATATGAACAAAAAAAGTTAGAGGAAATATGAATGTGTAAACTTTATAAAGAGTAAAACAATTAAGTTGGACAAACTATTAAGTTGCACAAGCATCTTAGGTTGCACCAACAATTCAGTTGCGCCACATCCTGAGTTGCGCAACATCTTAAGTTGCGCAACAATTGAGTTGCACCACATCCTGAGTTGCACGACAACTTGAGTTGCGCCACATACTGTGTTGCGCAAAACTTAAGTTGCACAATATCTCAGGTTGCGCCATATACTGGATTGCGCCTTAACATAGTTATGTAATATTTTTGATTGCATAGAAAGCTAAGTTGCGCAACAGCATGCGCAACACAGTTCGTAAGAACGAACAGTGCTCAAATAAGGGCAACCACACCCTAAGAAGGGGTGGCACGAATTTCGTCATGCGCCACACTCTAAAAAGAGGGGAACAAGTCAATAGGAAGATCGAATATGCTTCAGTGATCGTCCTTAATCACCTTCCAGTGCTGGGTTGGCCGTCTCTTGTCGAGAGGAGGGCGGCGCATATTGTGGTGCGCGAGCCGACGGAGCATGAGTCGATGGGGCGGCGATGCCTTTTTCTTTGTTGGCGACGGTCTTCTTGGGGGCCATGATGTCGAGTGAATAGTCGGAGAAGAGAGTCGCAAAGATTTCAAGAAGATTAAGAGAAAACGTAAAGAGTAACAATCGGCTAATCAAGAGTTATTTATAGCCCAAAAGATAGAGTCCTAACATCCACCTTAAGTTGCTCATATAAAATCATAACAGTTTACAACAGATTGTGCGAGATAGGAGCAACTTGACTCAGTTATTATTATGATTCAAAGTATTTCGAAGTTTTGGAAAATTTTAAAATTCGAAAACTTTAAAGAGGGTCTTGTAGAGCCTAAAAATTAAGTTGTGCCATGCTTTTACAATCCAGCAATCAAGTTGCGCCCCAAAAATCAAGTTGCGCCACTGTTTTGAAGCTTAAAGGATTAAACTGCGCCACGGATTAGGTTGTGCCTGACAATAGACTGCGCCCAAACCATATTGCGTCGTGCCTACCTGGCGTCTGACATTAATAGCCCTCATTACCTGACAGCACTGACAACTGACAGCACAATAAACGAAAAAAATCTCTTCGAATCTTTCAAAGCGTGCCGCTCGAGACGATTTTGACAGCTGTCTTGCATATCTCATTGAGTTGCGCCTAGGCGCAATCTGAACAACTTCTTTTCATATATTCAAAAGCTACGACGTACCTGTGCACTGAGTTGCGCCTAGGCGCAACCCAATCAGGCGCAGTTTGACTTGTTGACTGAAGCTCGCGCAACCTGATAAAGTTGAGACAACTTACATTCTAAAGCAGGATGACGTAGCGCACATGTCACTAATCTCTCAAAACGTGTCCACTACTCTGTACACGACCACGCGCATCTCAATCACATGATGCCACACGTCTAAATACAGTTAGTACACGATTGAGTAACTGAATGAAAGTTGGCGCAACCTAAGGTTGGCGCAACCTAAGGTTGGCGCAACCCAATGTGGCGCAGTCCAGCCTCACGCACATCAGAATAACTGCTAAAACAGTTATTTCCATAAATCTATAAATAGAGTTTCCAATCATTGTTGAAGGATCACAGAGATCAGGAACTCTTGTAAAATTAGTGCTGCATTCTCCAGAGGCTCTAGTCTTCAAGTTCACATAGTCCAAGGGATAAAGTGATCATCTTCTGATCAGATTTCTACAGTTGTACTTACCCAAAAATTATTGTACTTTTGTACTCTTTTCTTAGTTTGTAATCAAACTTTTGTTTTTGCAAACAGCGTATCGTGAGGCCTTAGTCGGATTCAGCCATCTGCTCCCGAGGATGTCGGCAAAATGATGCCCGTCGGGATGTCCTCTTCTACGGCCACTCGCTACGATGACTTATTCGTAGATACCGTCGGCAGCTATAGGAAAGGGCGCGTGTACGGTGTCGGCTCTCTAGCTAATTTACACTCGACGAGGTGAAGTCTCAACTCCACTCTATAAATAGAGCCCCTTGGCCTCCTTTGAAAGATGCAGCAAGAAGAGAGTTAAGGGAGTCTGTAAAGTCCAGGAAGCCCGTTCAAGTCTCAAATTTTGACTTACGAGCGTTCCAGAAGTTCTTCGTAAACTTGCTGGTTCCTGGAAGCAGATCGTGGTGGGACGAATCTTGCTTTGAGCAACGGTGATCTTAATCACCCCAGCAAGAACCTTTCCTCTTCTTCTTTCTTCTTTCTTCTCCTTCATCTGAGTTGTAACTCAGTTCTGTCCGCCTGCAACTACGATTGCAAGAAAGAACGTGAGATTTATTTTTTGAACTCAGTTCTGTCCGTCAGCAACTGCGATTGCGAGGAAGAACGTGAGATTTACTTTATGATTATTGTTGCTTTTGTAATCAGATTTATATTATAGTGTTCCTCTTGGATCTCGAGAATAATCAGAAGGTGAACGTTTATTGAACCTCTGATCTCGATATCGAGTCTACCATCTTTGATCAAGCCCCGAGACTAACAATCTCAAAGCAAGATCCTTGCAGATGGAGAACTCTAGTGCTTCTCTCATCGATACCAGCTTTAACAAGTTGGAGAAATTTGACGGAAAATATTTCCAAATCTGGAAAAGGAAGGTCACCCTTAATCTTCAACTCGTGGACGTAGACCATGTGTTGATTGAGGATGAACCGACGATTCCAGAAGGAGGAACTACCGATGCTATTGCTGCTGCACTCATCAAGCAGAGCAAATAGAAGAGAGAAAATAGTATCTGTAAACTGCTGATTCTTAATTCTATGGAAGACTCTCTGGCAGAGTCATATTCCAAGAAGGAGATGCCAAAGAGATCTGGGATTCTTTGGGTAAGCTATATGAAGATGACGAGAACAGGTCCAAAATCTTCTTCGTCGAGAAGTACCACAAATGGCTCTTCGAAGACGAAATGGAGATGCTATCTCAAGTAAAGAAATTCCTGAAGTTGCGCCAGAAGTTAGATGACGAGAAGATGCCCCTCGTCGACAAGTTTGTCGTTGGAGGGATAGTCTCGAAACTTCCTGCTGGTTGGAGTAACTTCTATGCTAGAATGCATCGAAAGAAGCAGGACATTAGATTGGAAGATCTTCTACAAGAGATCCACGTTGAGGACAAAATACGATCTCAACAGAAGATGGACTCTCTGTCCAAACAACTGGCTAAGGCCAACTTGGTGCAGACAAGAGAGTTCAAGGGGAAGCAGGTGGCTTCTCATCACAAGAAGAAGGACTCCACTAATCTAAAAGTGAACGGTCCTTCGTTCAAGCAACAGAAGTCCAAGTCCCACGTGACTTGCTTCAACTGGGACAAGAATGGTCACTACATGAGTGAATGCAAATCCAAGTCCAAACTAAAATAACAGGTATAGCTAAACTTGGTTATTTTGATTACTTAACTTGGTTGCTAGTGTTGCACATGTTGAGTTATCTAGCGTGGTAGCTGACTAGTGGTCTGACACTAGTGCATCTGACCACGTGTGCTCTCAAAGGAGCTATTCACCAAGGACGAGCCATGTTATGACGAAGGTCTCGATAGCGAACATATATCTAGCAGAAGTTCTAAAGATCGAGACAGTGGTTATTAACCACCGACAAGGACACTGGAATGCGTATTGCACGTACCAGAGATTTCTTGGCGATCTTATCTCAAAAAGTCTGTTATCTGATACAGACTTGAAAGATGGACATTCGTACAAGCCAGATGGTAATTTCTTGGCGAGGAACATGCTTCGAAAAGATGTTCGGTGCTGAAAAAATGTTTGAACTTCTGCTGATGGCGATGAAGTTACTTCATTGAGTGGACTGAGAGTTGTTCTATGACAGAAGCAGACTCAAGCTGTCCTACCGGGACCTTATCTTCGGAATGTGGGGGTAAGGAGGTGGAGGAGTTTAAGGTCTGTACAGATACAAGACTGTTGGAAAGCTTCTCAGACGATTGAACTAAAGTACTGATCATCTGGAGTTAGTACACTCAGATATCTGTGACCTTTATCAATTCTCTACAGAGGCCGGTTCGAAGTATTTCTCGAAGTGTACGTTCGCATGACTTCTCAAGTAGAAGGATGCAACATTCGAGTAGTTCAGAGACTTCAGGGCTGAAGCTGAACGTTAAACCAATCTACAACTACTCAGAAGTGATCGAGATGTAGAGTATAAGTCTCATAAATTCGTATCGTTCTGCAAAGAACATGGAATCATCAATTAGACTACTGCTCCGTATTCTCCTCAATCTAACGGGATAGCGGAGAGGAAGAACAGAACATTGACAGAAATGATGAACTCAATGCTACTAACTACGGGTCTTCCTAAATGCTAATGGGGAGAAGCTGCATTGACGACCACTTCTATTCTAAATAGAGTGCCGTATGCAACTTCGGACGTAACTCCTCATGAACACTGGTTCAAAGTCAGACCTAACTTGAACGTCATTCGAGTGTGGGGGTCTCTGGCTTATATGAAGCTCCCAGATCTGAAGATTCAAAAGCTGGGGACTAGGACTACGAAGATGATCTTCTTGGGGTATGCCGAGAAGAGTGATGCTCGGAGATTTCTTGATATTGATTCAAATTATATCATCGAATCTCGTGAAGACAATTTGCAAGGCACAAGAATATTGTTCTTACGAATAAACCGGAGAACAATAAGGGTGCGCAAGAAACTGAAGTTTTCAATAAAGAAGTAGTCAAAGAAGATGTTGTTGTTGAAACAACGGTTGAACTAGAACTCGCTAAGCCGTCGTCGAAGCGAGCGAGGAGGCCGAAGAACTTCGGAGATGACTTCATCACCTATCATGTGGAAGCAGATCCGCTTACCTATGATGAGGCGATGAAGACCAGAGATAATATTTTCTGGAAGGAGACGATTGACAATAAAGTTGAATCCATCACCTCAAATAATACTTGGGTGTTGGTTGATCTTTCTGAAGGAGCGAAACCCATCGGATGCAAATGGATTTTCAAGAAGAAGATGAAAGCAGATAGAACTATTGACAAGTTCAAGGCCAGGTTGGTGGCCAAGGGGTTTCCTCAGAAGCAGGGGATCGACTACTTTGACACGTATGCTCCAGTAGTCCGGATGACCACCATCAGAATGTTGATTGCTCTCGCAGCGATACATAAGATGGTGATACATCAGATAGATGTAAAAACGGTATTCCTAAATGGCAAGCTGACCGAAGAGATCTACATGTAACAACCAGAAGGGTTTATCGTCAAAGGTCTTGAAGACAAAGTCTGCAAGTTGGTAAAATCTCTGTACGGTTTAAAACAAGCTCCCAAAATGTGGCATGAGAAGTTTGACAAAGTTATAAGGTCAAATGGCTACAGGGTCAGTGAAACAGACAAGTGCGTCTATACGAAGTTTGCTGACGGAAGAGGAGTCATCGTTTGTCTATACGTGGACGACATGATAATCCTAGGTACGGATATAAGCTGTCACGGAGACAAAGAAGTTTCTCTCGACGAAGTTCAGTATGAAGGACTTGGAGGATGCTGATGTTATTTTGGGACTCAAGATCATCCGGACAGACACTGGACTAGCACTGTCACAGTCTCATTATGTTGAGAAGATGATCACTCGTTTCGGGTATCAGGATCTTCCAGGGATCGATACGCCGTACAAGTGTGATCTGAAACTGAAGTCTAATTCAAGGAAAAGCGTCAGGCAGCTGGAGTATGCAAGCGTAATCGGGAGTTTGATGTATGCTACTACTGCCACAAGGCCTGACATAGCTTTTGCTGTGAGAATGCTAAGTCGTTTTACGAGCAACCCTGGCATTGAGCACTGGAAAGCTATGAAATGGGTTATGAGATATCTCAAGAAGACTCAGACATATGTACTGCACTACAGCGGAGATCCGCCGATAGTGGAAGGCTTCAGTGATGCCAGCTGGTGCTCAGAAGTGGAGAGCGAGAGGTCCACAGGTGGATACATTTTTACAATGGATGGAGCTGCTATATCGTGGAAATCGAAGAAGCAGACTATGCACTCGCGATCATCCATAAAATCTGAGTTCTTTGTACTTGATACCGCAGCAGAGAAAGCAGAATGGCTTTGGGAGCTCATGTATGATCTTCCAGTGGTTGGGGCGCAAATACCGGCAATACCGATATACTGCGACAATCAGGTGACTGCGGCGGTGGCATCAAATGACCTCTTCAACGGGAAGAAAAGGACTGTGCGGTTGAAGCACAGGGCAGTAGACGACCTCATCAAGAGGGATGTTATTGCAGTGATTGATGTTCAGAGTCAGGAGAACCTGGCGGATCCTTTCACCAAGGGCCTCAAGTGCCAGTTGGTCGATGACACAGCTTGTAAAATGGGCTTGAAGGCATTCTGATATTGTGTTATTACAATCCTACCATAAAGTTTTATGCTATTACTTCAAAGAGAAATCTACTAGGCATCTAGCTTTTGGTTCAAGGGAGGACTATTAACCAGAAGAATATCAGGAACGGTGGGTACTTATCCTCTGTGACATGGAGAGGTTACGGACCTACAACCACTGTTGTCTACTGTTGTTTTCTGCAAAAAACGGATCCTGTGGAAAGGTTGGCTTAAATACCTTAATGAGTTCTCAGGCAGAGTGAATGCCTGGAGTGCTTTACAGGAAGCACGGTAGCGCAGCACTACAAGGAGTGTAACTCCATGCTACAGTGGGGTGACTCCACCATGAGGTTTCCAGGTAGGGGTAATGCCTCGGCTTTGCAAGCCAAGTCACAGCGGAGTAGCACCGCAAATAGGCAGATAGCCTAATGTTGTATGATAATCGTAATAAAGAGAGGTAGACAGCACTACAAAGAGAACGACGTCCTCATATTACAGTGGCATGACACCACGAAGAGGTACCAGGTAGGGTAAAGCCTCGGCTTTGTGAGCCATGTCATAGCGGCGTAACACCGTACGGAAGCGCAAGGCTTTATGCTGGGTAGTTTGGCACTACAAAGAGGCCTGTGACCTCGTGCTACAGTAGTATGACACTACGATAAGGTACCTAGGTGGGGTAAAGCCTCGGCTTTAAGCCATGTCATAGCAGCGTAGCACCGCAAAGAAGCGCAATGCTTCATGCCATGACTCTTTATAAAGAACTCACCTATAGTGTATGGATAGAGATATCAGGCCGTCTCTTGAGGGTAAACTTGCAGACGCCCAAAAATTATACACTAAAACCAGGCTGGCATAAGGCCTTCAATGTGCAACCAGAAGCATAGTTAATGTCATTATGTGAGTAGGAAGAATTGCAGTTATGGTGCAGAATTCAAGGCTTAGTCCATTCTTGTATCACGCTGTTATTTGACCTATGCGGGAAGATTCAAGTCGTAGCGACATCTCTCCTAATGCATGATGGGCAGTCACAGTGGGGAACGCTCAACCCATATATTAAGATATGTGGGGAATTGTTGGTGTTTTTGCCTTTGGACTAGAAAAGATAGTCCCACATCGGCTACACCAAATGGTGAGTATCTCAATATAATGCATTGTTTGTGTTGAAGTGTGCACGTGAGGTGTAGTGGGGCACAAGTTTGTGCCATGTGGGAGTATTTTCCTAGAAGGAAAAAGGATTAAATCCAACAAGGATGCAAGTTGATTTTTGTTGTGCGGACTCGGACTCGGACACGGACTCCAGGATGTCTCGTGCATGCACGGGAGTGTTCGGGAGGTAGGCGTGGACTGGCACACTTCTATGCTGATTGTGGAATGATCTAAAATATCAAACTCTATTTTTGAGTATTGGTATTTTAGTCCCACATCGGATAGGAGAAGAGGTGAAGTCTCAACTCCACTCTATAAATAGAGCCCCTTGGCCTCCTTTGAAAGATGCACCAAGAAGAGAGTTAAGGGAGTCTGTAAAGTCCAGGAAGCCCGTTCAAGTCTCAAATTTTGACTTACGAGCGTTCCAGAAGTTCTTCGTGAACTTGCTGGTTCCTGGAAGCTGACTGTGGTGGGACGAATCTTGCTTTGAGCAACGGTGATCTTAATCACCCCAGCAAGAATCTTTCCTCTTCTTCTTTCTTCTTTCTTCTCCTTCATCTGAGTTGTAACTCAGTTCTGTCCGTTTGCAACTGCGATTGCAAGGAAGAACGTGAGATTTATTTTCTGAACTCAGTTCTGTCCGTCAGCAACTGTGATTGCGAGGAAGAACGTGAGATTTACTTTCTGATTATTGTTGCTTTTGTAATCAGATTTATAGTATAGTGTTCCTCTTGGATCTCGAGAATAATCAGAAAGTGAACGTTTGTTAAACCTCTGATCTCGACATCGAGTCTACCATCTTTGATCAAGTCCCGGGACTAACAATTTTATCATTATATTTGTCGCTTGTCCCTAATTACTTTCATTCTTGTAAAAAATAGAAGTATAAAAAAGTCAAAATATAATTGAAAAACCCTTGCATAGTTGACATTCTTGGATAGGGTTAGGGTACTATTTTCGGATTTTTTTTTTTTTATCTTGTTAGAGTGATATTTTTATGATCCTACTTAGTGCAGAATATTTTTTTTGGGATTTTTTGACTTACATCCCACTTATTAATATGAATTTGTACTTACATCCCACTTTTTAATTTTATTTGACTTACATTCCATTTTTGTCACGAAAAATATTTTTCGTGACAAAACGAATACTTTTCATGACAAAATAAATACTTTTCGTGACAAAAAGTGGGATGTAAGTCTAAAAAAATTAAAAAGTGGGATGTAAGTACAAATTTATATTAATAAGTGGGATGAAAGTAAAAAAATCCCTATTTTTTTTACAGTCATACTTAACACAGTATGAACATCCAACACTTTATGGTATTTTGTTGCTAATAATTGAGGATATTTGGTTACAAATAAATAGCTGTGTTAAACTTGTGATAGCGAGTTGCAACAAGTTTGGATGACTGTTTGAATTAGCGTCTGTTCACATTATCTATGAATCTCAGCTGATAACCGACTTGAGAAGTGCCAGCTTTCAACTATTATATCCATGTTGTCCGTGGGTTGTGGTCTCGTGGTAGCAATAGGGTCCCGACACGTTAGGTGCATGTTCGAATCTTTCTTTGACATTTGTCAAGTTAGAGTAAAGGATACCTAAAAAAAAAAAAAACACTATTATATCCATGCTTTGGATTAGTTGATTGGCTTATACATCTGAACAAAAGTTGAGACTAATAACTGCTTATGTAATGGTTAGATAATAAAAGTAAGCTATCCATGCTTATCTATGTTCCATGTAAGTTGAGAAGTTTAGATTAGTACATCTTGAAGGTTACTTAATTATGCCCGTACACCTTAGTGTCTCTGTCTTATCTGCTGATTCAGGTTTGGATCTTAATAAAATTATGGATATCTTTCAAAATAGCAACCATTAAAATTTTATTTAACAAACAACAGAGGTAGAATTTTATTTATAAAAAATAGTGCAATACCTTAAGGGGACGTTTGGTTCAAGTTTTTGTGGCTTGGGAATGAATTTTGAATTACTTATCCATGTTTGGTATGTTTATGATTGGAAATGAGGAGGGAATAGGAGGGGCTTAGGGGGGACAGCTATTCCCATTGACTTGGAAAAGCTATTCGGAAGCCCCCGCTTGGGAATAAATTTGCTTTACTAGGAATGATGTTTGACTATTTTGTTTGGACGGTTATACCCTCTTTTTATTTGCAAATTTTCAACTTCTATTCCAAACATGTAAATCATCATGCAATTAATAAAAGGGTATTAAAGGAAAACTAAATAAATTAATATTTCTATCCTTTTGTAAATCAAACATGGAGATGAATTTTTTTAAAATTTTGAACTACCTATTCCCAACCTAACCAAACATGGGTATGAGAATGTTGAATTCCTTTCCCATGGAAAAGGAACTAAAAACATATTCCTAGAAATACAAAAACTTGATCCAAACGAGCCCTAAGTGGATGAGGGTATATAATTCTACGGATTTGTATTAAAGAGGACAAATTCTAAGAATTTGTAAGAATTTGCAAGACATGAGGCGCCATCGCCCATAACATTTTCCCATCCAGATTTCATTTTTTTTTTTGTTCTTTTTTTCTTTTTCTTTTTTCATGACAACTTCATGGCTAAAAGTAAAAAAGAATGAAAAATCCATAAAACCAATAACTTTCAATTTTAAACATTTACAATTTTTAAAGATACAAAGTAAGTCTCAGCTATGACAACGTCGGACCAATACAAATAATTCCTGCGTACAGTTAGACCTGTCAAGTGGGCCGGGCCGGCCCTGGGCCTCTTGGGCCCATGAACTGTAGCGGGCCAGGCCGGGCCGGGCCAAGGGTTAAAAATATCGGCCCAGCCCGGCACGTGACCCACGACACAGTGGGCTTCGGGTCGGACCGGGCCGGGCTGGGCCGTGCCGGGTCTTGATTGACACGTAAAATTTGGGCATTCATTTTCGTTCTTCTCCTCAATTTTTTTGTATATTAATTACAATCATTTTTTAAACACAAAGGATTGAACATCCAACATGTTTTCATATATGTTTTTCAACAATCACATATATTTACGTAGATTAACATAACATAATAACATGATTAAGTTTTCTAAATATTAATATTATTTTTTGATATAGAAACTACTTGATTCTTATTTATTTGGGTGGGCATGGCCAGGCTTCGGGCCAGGCCGGGCCTATGTTATGGGCCGATATATCTAGCCCGGTACGACCCAACATACGGGGTCGGGCCGGCACATGGGCCAATTTTTCGAGTCGGGCTCGTGCCAGGATGGGCCGGCCCGGCCCAATTGACAGGTCTACGTACAGTACGCATGAGCGCTATCTCTGGTCCTCCGTATTCTCCGAGAGAGGATCTCAATCTGAACTACCATTCTTCTGGGTGTCCACCTCCTACGTCAGTTGAGTAGGTTCGGGAGCTGATGGAGTCAACATCCACTCTGTATAGTATAGTGCCCCGCTAATGCCGGTTCACTACGTGATGCTTGTGGCTAGTAGGACTCAGTCGGAAATGGGTATTGGAAAAATCTTTCGACATGTAATCGATCATGGACGAATGCAATGAACCTTTACAACTCATGGATTGACTTTTGTTGGAATGAGTCCAAGATGCAGTAGATTATGTGTTGGCGAACAAACTCTATATAAGAGTTTCTTTCTATACCTTTTTTACTGTATTCGTTGGACGTTTTCGCTATTTGGTCTGGATGAATTTTCGTGATGGCTTTCGATGATCGGTTGTTTTGCCCATTTTTATCGCATTTTCCTGCATTCTTGAGAATTCTGAGAGAAAGAAAGATAAAAAAGGTATAGTGATTCAATGTTGGTGCCACAGCAGGAGAATGCGTAACTGAGGCCTGACAATGTAAGTGTTTCTCATTCTCTCAGCATTTCTCTAATCGGTGAGTGGTTCTGTGGAGTTGTCCCTTTTTCACGTCCTAATAAAATGAATTGTCTTGTGTGCCTTGCTACGCCCATAGATCGATGATGCTTTAGTAATGTAAAGATAATGATGTTATAAGTTGATTCCACTGTTCTAAACACATGAAAGATGAGTTGTTAGTGTAATTTACACAAGAATGTTATGATGTAAGTTCTACGTGAGAAATGATCTTATACTATGAAATATGGAAATGTTGGGACCGTTAGGTCACCAAGTGAATTTTTTTGGGAAAATATTGGGGCATAATGTATGGAATTGGATCATATTATTTCATGACAGTCTATCGGTTGTTTTTATTTCGTAAAATATGTAAGCCGGACATGAATTTCAATGCTTGTTTCCCCTTCGTCTCTCGTCCGGGATTGTTGGCTGCAGGCCGTTTTCCCTTGTCTTCAAAGGTGGGAAAACTGACTCCCAGAAGACGAGCATTAGCCGCCTTCTTTTCTGCGGCATCGGCTTCGATGATCAGGGAACTCCAGTTGGGAGGAGGAGTAAAGTTGAGCCAGAGTTTGACTGCATGCAGCTTATTCATGCTGCAAGAGGAGAGGAGTGCATGTTCTGGCATGTCCGGGGGCAGTCTGAAGTAGGCATGTCGGAAGCGTTCGATGAATACCCGAACTGTTTCCTTCTCCTTCTGGCGTATCTCTATGAGGGACGCCATTGTCATGTCCTTCCCGCCGTCGTAGAAACGGTCGAGGAAAAGGCGCATCAAATCGTCGAAGGATGATATGGAATTGTCGGGGACGCTGCAGTACCAGTCGTACGCCACTCCTTTCAGTGTGCCGACAAATATGCTGGTGAGTAGCACATCCTCTTTCGGGAGATGTTCCGTCTGAGACTGGAAATACGTCAGATAACGACGCGGAGAGTCTTTCCCGTCGTATGGCGTCAGTGTTTGTGGTTTATATTTGGGAGGATAAACCACTTTATTCCATTCGAGGGGATAAGGTTGGGGGATGCCCATCTTTTGGCGCTCTTCTTGTCTCGTCTTGGACTCAAAGCGCTCACGCAGGTCCCTGATCATCTCGACCACGTCTTCCGTAGAGCTGGGAGTCGGGGAAGGTGGTACCACCTGGAGTTGAGCATTTGAGGACTCCGACGTCCGGGGAGCTTCGCGACGATCCGTACCCAAGGATACCCGTTGAGGGGGTACACTTGACTCTCCATTGGCCCATGGGTCGGGACCGGTAGAAGGTGTCCTGGCTAAAGCTGACCGTATCTCAAACACTGCTTGAGTCAGTGTTTGCATAGAGGTAGAGAGGGTTTTGAGTCCTCCCTCTAAGGTATCCATGCGCTGGACGAGGTCTGGTGGCGGCGCATCAGACTCGGTATCACCTCCAGCCTTGTAGACTATCATGACACGGCTAGTGTCGGATGGCTGAGTTGAGGCTTCACTTTCAGCGTCACTCTCCTGTAGAGGAGTTGTTGTTCCCGGAGCTTCGTCTTGGCAACCTCCAGCTATGTTCCTGAGGACTTCTTCGTCTTCGAGACTCGAATCCACAGGGGCTAGGCTACCTCCAGGTAAGTTTTGGAGGACGCCTTCGTCTTCGGGAGAAGTATCCGTAAGGGCCTGACTACCCCCAGTCATGTCTTGAAGGACTTCTTTATCTTCGAAATGCAGGTCCACAGGGGCTAGACGACCCCCAGCTATGTCGGAGAGGCTGACTTCGCCCTGAGGATGAAGATCGACCCCAGCTGTGCTTTGGAGGACACCCTCGTCTTCGGAAGGAGGATCAACAAGGGCTTGACTACCCCCAGCTTCCTCCAAGAGCTTCTTCCTCCCCCGAGTGCCTTCGAACACTCCGGAGGATGAGACGGTTGTTTTGGATTTCCTCGGCTGGCTCTTGGACGAGGAAATGCCAGTCGCCTTTCGGACTGACGAGGAGTTGGAGATTACATTACATGAAGCAACCTCTAATTCTGGCTCCTCTTTTGTCGACACTTTCTTTCCGAGACGACGTCGGAGGGGTGTTGATGACTACAGCCGCTGGAACACCGACTGTCTTGGTGGGACTGCTGACTTGCAACAGCAGTTGATGGTGACCACAGCACAAGTGTGCCCTGTGAAAGGCGAATCGTGCTTGACAGTCGACTCTCCTGATCGGCGCTTGTGAGTGATCACGTTACGCAGATCGTTGGAGGAGAGTGCTACCTTCGCACCCCCTTCAGGCGCATGGCAAGGCGAAGCACCGGGGTGGTCAGGTGAATACTGCGCCCCCTGGTCCAACACCAAACAGGTGCTCAGATCAGTAGTGGGGGAACAACCTTTAAAGTGACTTGAACGAACCTCAGACGTACAACCCGAGGGGGCGCGGGGGTTCAAGACCACTGGATTTGCCTTACTCGACTTGGTTGCGAACGCAACAGATACGTCCAAGTGAGATAAGGACTTTGAAGGTTGGCTCGTTTCTGGCGCTGCAGCACCTGAGTCAACCTTATATAGCTTACCATCAGCAGCGCGCATGATTGTGAGCGCATACTTCTGACTTGCTGCTGGCATAGCACGTTTGGGATGCATGGCCCGTGCTGCCTTGGACTTCTTCGTACTAGCCCGCTGGGGCGCGTAGTACTCAGAATCCAAATTCTCTTCGCCACTAAAGCGAGTGAGTCTGTCAAAGACAGAGACCTTCTGTGGCGCATCGGGGGTGATGCGCGGGGCATTAGCTGCGCCCCTGCTCCGTCGACGCATCTTCCTCGCCTGAGAGGGAGATTGTAACACCCTGTTTTCTGAAATTGGGGATTTTTGAAAAATTATTATTTTTATTATTTATTAATGGTGTTTAGGGCATGATATGATTTATGGTGATTTCTAGTGTAATTAGAACCATCTTCTATGTCATGCTAAGTCATGACTTATGACTTTGTGATTTTGTTAGTATAACTTAGTGTAAACCCTAGTTTTCCTTAACCTAGAAGTTGCCATGACCATGTGAGCTTAGCCATAGGCTTAGAACATCAAATTAATGATTTTAGCCTAAAAGGGTATTTTGGTAATTTTCTAGGATTTATTTAGAATTATTTGGATTTATGTGTTTTTATTATTAATTAATTATTGATTAGTGTCATGATAGTCCCTAACCAAGTTTGGCCTAATCTAGAGGTTAGCTACTAACCTAGAATGACTAAGGGGATAGATATTTGGTCATGGTTAAAGTGGTATAAATATCTTAGATTTGCCTTTATGGATATTTTCCTTAAACCATTCAAAATATCCCAACCTTTACACAAAAGTCTTGCCTTAACCATGAAGGAAAGGGCAAGGACACCCCTCCCATGCCATGGCTGGCCAAGGACCCCCCCCCCCCCCCCCTAGCAGCAACACTTGCTATTTAACCTCATCACATTAATTCATGACAATTTTACATGAATTTTAACCTAGAAAATCACATTCCTTCAAACACCCACAACTTGATCATTTTTGATCCAAATTACCTCTAGTTTCTTGCATTGGACTCCCCTACACTAGAGGGTACTAGTTAGGGCCTGCTATCGAGGATTTCGTGAGCTTTGGGCATAACCAAGTTGAAGTGGACACCCCCCTCTCCTTGTTTTTCCATTAGATTTGTATCAATAGGTAAATACCCTCAAACCATGTTAATATTGTGTTTTCTCTTCATATTTGCATGCATCTAGGTACCAGGGAACTGTGGGTCAAGTTTGGTGAAAATTAGAGTCGGTTTGGTGTCCATATCGGACACGTATCCTAAGCTAGAAACCTTCGTTTGTTGAAATGCCACAAAGGAAGTGTTTTTGTTAAAATGTAAAACAAAATACATTTTCTGGTAGCCCTAGACATGTTGGACACAACCCTAACTTACTGGACACATTTTCGAGTCGTGTCCGTGTCCAAAACGGACACGAACTCACTGCACGAGGCTCGCGTGCGTGCCCTGCTACCACGGTCCTCGTGCTCACTGCACAGAGCACTAGGACAAAAGATTTTTGACTTGGACACGGGGGTAATGTCTGCGAACATGCCCCCGAAGTTTGGTGTCACGTCGTATCGTGTCGAGTGAGAAATCTCACTCGCACTGGACACGGGCTGTCAGCGCACATACGTACGGGGGCAACTTCGAGCGTGTCGTGTCGCGCGGACACGACACTTGGGTGTCTCGTGGTGACACGAGCGTGTAGCCCTATATGTGGCGTACACGAGGACACGAGCACGAGATGCATCGTGTCCTGTGTTGCGAGCACGAGACGTGCAACTGCGTGCACGATGCTGTCGAAACGCGTGTATCAGTCGTGTTTTTCACGACTGATACGGGTTTCGTATCGTGTCCACGAGTGTCGTGGACACGTGTCAGTGTGTGGATCGTGTAGCCCTATGTGTGGGCAACACGTGTGCATGACCATGAGACACGTGGATGTGTGTGTCGTGTCCTACACACACGCGAACTTGTGCACGAGACAGTGCACTGCACAGTGCACTGTGTTTACCCGATTTGGGTTTTGAGTGTTTAGACACGTTGTGTCGTGTCGTGGTGTAGTGTTAGGTCCCCTAGACACTAGAGGACACTTTGGGACTCAGTTATCAACCTTGGGATTCGAGCCATAGCTCGGTTTTGTATGAGAAACTAGGTTTACCTACTTGTCGAGTGCACAGTGTAATATTTCCAGTTTTGGGTTAATTTCCAGTTTTGTAAAAATGAATTTCAAATCTATTTTGATTATGATATATGCATGTATATGTGTATTTCAGTGTATATATATGTTGTATATATGTATGTGAGTGTGTAGGTGAGTTTTAGGGATGTTTAGTTGTGTATATTGGTAGTTGTGTATATATATACACATATATGTATATATGTGACTGTGTGTGTGTGTGTTTGGGGACTGTCTTCAGTTTCCAGAAACTGGAAATCCCCCCCCCCCCATTCACTGTCCAGCCCATTCACTCCCCCCTTCACTGTTCAGTCTCTCTCTCTCTCTAATTCTCTCTTTCACTCTCTCTCTCACTGTTATCTCATCTCTCTCTCTCTAATTCCCTCTCTCTATATATATATGTTATATATATATATATATATGTTATATTGTATATAGTTATATATATTGGTTTATATAGTTAAGGGTACATATATGGGTTATATATATATATATATATATATATATATATATATATATATATATATATATATATGGACTGTATATATATGTATATATAATAAGCTATCTATATATGTATATATATTATGTATATATGTGGGTACTATATTTATATATTGGGTATTATATATATATATTGTATTAGTGTCATTATATTGTATTAGTGTCATTATATATATATATATTGTATTAGTGTCATTATATATTGTATATATATATATATATATATATATATATATATGTATGGGTTTTGGTAAAAAAAAAAAATATATATATATATATATATATATATATATATATGGGTTTTGGTATTATGTATAGAGGGTACATATATTGATAGGTATATGTAGTAGGTAGACTTGTATATCTATATATATAGATATGTATATATATAAATGACCTTCTAAGTATAGGTTTATATAGAAACCTATGAGTTAACTAGCCTATGGCCTAAGCTACTAGCCTATGTCATAGAGGCTAACCCTAATTGATCTAATGACCAAAATCCTAACTAGTTTGACCATGTTTGACCTAATTACCTTACTGACTAGTCTTTGTTTGACCAATACCTTAGTTGGTCTAAGTTTGACCTAGACTTGACCCAGATTGATCAAGTTGACTAGTATTTGACTAGTTTGATTAGAATATTGACCAAGAGTTGACTTTAACCTAAATTTGACTAATCTTGACTTGTTTGACCTTGTTTGACTTTATTTGACTTAGTTTGACTTCCTGTGACCTAGTTTGACTACTAGAGTTGACCAAGAATTGACTTTTGACCAGATTGACCTAGAATCATGTAGTATGCGTTATATACTTTATTTTTACCATTGTGGATACATTGTGACTTGTATTGCTCTGATTAGGAGCCATACACCTCTCCTCAGGCAGTATATCCTCTTCAGACATTCAGTTATCAGGCGAGTACATTCTCTGACCGTTTTATATTTGCCAGGATTTATATTCTTGCTCTAGATTACTTTACTTGATGCTGACACGATTGTTATCACGGATTGGTACTATATGGATCTTTTCATGAGATATTATTCCCCTCGGGAGCATCAGATACAGCATGTTTGTGCTTTTCACGAATCATCATGTATCTCTATGCTTTCATAGATTCACGAATCGCTTGTGACTCATGTATTCTCATGCTCACAGAGCCTCTCATGAATCTCCTATTTATGGGCTTATCACGAATCTTAACATAACTTGAATGGATCCTTGTGTATTGATTGGGGATGGGGGAGTGGAAATAGTCATGTGGATATTACCCCAGTAGCTATAGTCATGAATCACTCTTAGCTGTAGCCATGAATCTCCTATGCCATTTCACATGTCTATATTTTACTCTGACTCACTAGACACTGCTAGTTCTCTATTATAGTAGATATTTTATTACAGTTATCTCTTTTGCTACATGTATCTTCCTTCAGCGTTTTCTGTATTTTACTCTATTGCATGCTTTATATTTCCTATCATACTATGCACTGCGTGAGATGTATTGTGCTCGTTCCTGTCCTGACTGGACCTGTTGAAAATATTACAGAGGATGAGGATGAGGCCCTGGTATCTACCTATTATGGAGCAGGACTAGATGATACTTATGTTGTGGACCCTCAACAGGATCCACCTGCAGCTGAGGATGTTGCCCCAGTAGTCTAGGCTAGTTTAGCTAGACAGTCTTTTCTGTATTATCATTTTGTCTCACATCTGAGTTGTATTTTGAGATGTGGAGATGTATAGACTCTTAGACTTATTGTATTATGAGTTGACATTCTGATGTTATGTTATCCTAGACACTTGGACTTATTTCATCTATTGTACTGTTCTCTTTGAGTTACCATCTGTCTATCTATCTATCTTTCATTCTTCTACCTAGATGTGATTGAGATTGTATTCTGTTTGTCACCTCCATTCGGAGAGTATAAACTGTACAGGTACTTTATATTGTTAGATGATTGACCTAGGACAGCGTTCTACCGCCGACACTGCGGCGTAGGTTGGACGTACCCACTTCTCGTGCCCTTACTCTAGGGTGCGGGTCGTGACAGAGATGACTGGAGAATGTGGTCAGCTGCACGTTTCCCCAAGGGATGTGCTACACCGGTGGGCGCATCTCGGTTGCTGAGGACGTCAGCAGGAAGGGAAGGCTGGATCAGCGCATCCCCTTCGGTGGTGGTGCCAGAGGCGTCGACCTTGTGCACCCAGACTCGACGGGTCTTCTTCGGCTTTGGCAGCCACTTCGAAGGACTCGCACTTCCTTCAGAGATGAACTCCTCATACGCCTGTTGATTGGGGCGTACGACCAACGTCTTGTGGGAGGAGCCCACCTTCAAATCGTCGGATTGCGACACGGCTTTCTCGGTAGAGGAGAAAGAGGTCCCCAGCAGAGTCGCCAGCTTGTTTGCCATTAAAATCTTTTGATTGCAAATTTCAATACAAACAGAACAGTGTTACAATATAGGACTTAGACGTAGTCCTAGGAGTACACTTTTGTTTATCTGGGTCCCTTGTGCCGATGGAGCGAGTGGTAATGCGTTGACTCTGTTGACGATCTGACGACGGTTATCGTTTCTCTGAAGGTTTGGATTGCTCTGGGTACCGGAGCTTGTTGAGAGGAGGAAGACGTTGACTGTCTGTATCTGCCTCTCTGGTTGTGCGATGTCTCTGTCTGTCTACGAATGTTCGTCTCTGTGTGTGTGTAGGTGTCGAAGAAGGAAATAATCCCTCTATTATATAGTCTGCAGGCTGGCTGCTCATGCACGCATATGTAGGTTGCGCCTGGATGCGGGGACGCCACGTGGTGATTGCTGATGGAGGCGCATGGACGATGCACCCTGATTGAGGGGTTGAATTCTACATACTGCTGTTGTGGGCCGCCATGTAGCAGAGAAGGGGATTTTTCTGTTGCTGAGATCTTGGGTGAATCGAGTCAAAGGACACGTGTCATCGGCCCATGGCTCGGAGATCTCGGATTTGGTGGGGAATGATCTGGTAGGATGCGCTTGGGATTGGGCGCATGAGGAGACTTTGGCTCGTAACCTTTGGGAGTCACGAACCATTCAGGGCGCATGGCTTTTGAGGCGCATGCGAAGCTTGAGTAGTGACTTTACTTCTGTCTTTTGGGATCAGAGAGAAGTCTGGGACGTATGGCTTTTGAGGCGCATGCAGAGCTTCAGTAGTGACTACTTCTGTATTTAGGGATCAGAGAGAAAGTCTGAGATGCATGGCTTTTGAGGCGCATGCAGAACTTTGGGCGCATGGCCGTGGAGGCGCATGCAAGTGGTTAGGCGGCCACGTGGCTTGTAACCGCCGGAGGAAAGTAATGATGATGCTGACGTTGGCGACGCTTTATTTTCTGAAAAAGTTATCAACTGTTCAGTCCTCGAGAGGCGTGCTGCCAACTCTGTCAGACTTCAGCATTTAATATTCTTTGACAGGTGATGGACTGTTGGAGTGGGCGCATCGATCGGCGTTCCACTAGGCGCATAGGGCCGCATGGGGACGCATGCTTGTGAAGCGCTTGGTGCTGAGGGGCGCATCTGTGTGATGCACGGTCTGGCCGGCGCATCCGCTCCGCTTGACACGTCTTTTGGTGCGACTGTTACGTTCTTCGAGTGCTTTAAATAGCCATTTTTGACTTGGCTGAATTCGAAGCGTCAGGTTCATCCATTTCATGCAAATTTATTGCACGGGATTCGAAGAGCCATCCACTTGGCGCATGGGTTTGATTTGCCCGGCCTATAAATAGTGGCATGGAGAGAGTTTGCTTCTCGTTCTCTCACGTCTTCCCGAAATAAACTTTGCTTACTCGAGTGCATTCTGTTGATGAGATGCTCCCGAGGGTGAAGATACGACGCATTGTCTTCTTTGATGCACTTGAAGGTGACTGTTACATCCAAAAGTCGGAGTCGAGGGCTTCTGAGGCAGGCAGAAGTTGCCTGTTGCATCCAAAGATCGGGATGCACGAGCCTCGTCTCCGTCATGTGGGAAGAGCCGCAGATCGGAATTGCGGTGCTGCGACTTTGGGGGCTCTTTCTTCCTTCAAAGTGGGTGTTGCCCATTCTGGTTGTGTTGAAAGCTGCTCCTTTAGCCGTGGTTTCGATTGCGGTCTTCCTTCGCCTTTGGAGGCTCTTTCGAAGCCTCCCGTGGCCATAGGTTGGCTTGTGGTGCTCTTCTCTTCCTCGGTTTGGGGAGCTCCTTATCCAGCTAGAGGGTTGATTGCCACTCTCGTTCTGCTCAATAAATGCTTCATTAGTCGAAGCATTTGGACGACGGTGAGCCTGGCTGGAAGGGTGGCACATAACTGAGCTGCTGAAGGGATACACATAACTGAGGATGCACATAACTGAGCTGCTGAAGGGATGCGCCCGGCTGGGAGCTAATGGTGGGATGCGCCTGAAAGCGCATGGTGAGATACGCCTGTTCGAGAGCGCATGATGATGTTGCGCCTGGCTGTAGACTTAGGGTCTTTTCTTTTTGTAGAAGTTCTCCTTTGTACAGCCCTTTTTTAAGACATGTAATAGACTTTTATATGAAATAAAAAATCTTCTTTTAATGTCTCTATTCTTGTTTTGTTGTGTCCAAGTACTTTTGTCTGGACTTCCTGGCGCATGTAGTGTTTGGCGCATAGGATTTCTGATCGTGAAATTCTATGCTTCTATAAACGTTTCCAGAAAGATCACCAATATCCACCAAGTCATTTTAGTAAAAGTCATCCGGAGACAAATTCGGTCAAATAAAATATACAATGATGAGATCATAAAAGTACAATCTTCAGAAAAACAAATAAATAAATTCTGCAATATCCAATGCAATCACATGCTCCATGTGGCCTCAAGCTCACATGCAACGTATTCTGTCAGGAAAAGAGCAAAGTATAACCCTGACAAGAACAATATACAATATAATCTGTAGTACAGAATACAAGGTGAAACCAGAATACCAGAACTGAAAATAAAACTATGATACCAGAAAAAATATAAACTGTAGGCAATGGATGCGACAATCAATATACAAGACAATGAACACGGCTATCAATGAACATGACAATGAACACGACAATCAACGCAAGTGTGACGTTTTTGAAATATTAAACTAATATGTGACCGGCTAAGGACCACTATCAATCAATACACAATCAATTCTACAAGATCCGGCTTAATCGTACGTGAAGTGTACGATTAGGCTATCCACAATACCTATGTTGGGTGTGGTCACACAAAAGCTAATATTTCCCCCAGTCCCCTTAATAAACAATGACTTACGATGCAATGAACAAGGTACAAGACAATCGTGTGTATTTCGTATCCGGTATGAGAACATGGCACATGAGTGTAAGTTAGAAAGACAAAGTAAAAGTCGAGTCGGTGTACTTGCCTCGCCTTGGAAACACGAGAGTAGTACTGCATGGATGTAAGTCACCTGTTATATTTTGTACAAGTTGTTAGGGTTTGAATAATGACATTAGCTAACTAGATAATTCAACTATTTCTAATACTTTATTATAGACAAGAACTAGTTAACCATATATATACTCAAAATAAATATTAGTGAAAATACTTTTAAACTATATTTAACAAAATCTTTTGTATACATATAGCTAAGAAGAATTTTACTAAAGTAACTTCTCCTGTGCACTGAGCCACAGTCATACTCCCCTGCTGTAATGCCTCAAACTGCATCCGAAGCTCGTCCCGCTATACATCCGGGAAGAACTTCTCCTGTAACAGCAGTTTGAAATCCTTCCATAGAACTTGGGGTTCGACCAACTGAGGCTCCTCTCAATACCAAGCTCTAGCAATGTCAAAAAGTTGTATGCTCGTAACTTCGACCTTCAGATCATCTGGAATCCTCGTCATCTTCAATGTTCGCTCGGCATTTTCTAGCCACTCATCTGCGTAAACTATCTCCTCATGGCCCCAAAAATCCATCGGGCAGAGGTTCTGATAATCTCTGGCGATCCCTTGCCTCGGCGCTGCTGGCACTGGTGGTGCCGGCGGTACTGGCAGAGCTGGTGGAGCTGGCTCCCTGACTTGGAGCATGTCCATGATCGTCGCTCGGAACTGTGCGGCCTAGTGGTTCTGTGCCTCCATGAACTGCTGGAACATGGCCATCATCTGAGTACCGCCGAATGTCATCGCCGGAGGAAGCGGCTGAGGCAGAGGCGGTGGAAGCTGCTCCTGTGCATCGGGTGCAGGCTGTTCGCTAGTCCTCGTGTTCGTCGTGGCGACCATCCTGTAACAGAAAATAAATCGTTGATTGCTATGTCCTAGAAAAATCATAAACTAACCTAAAAATCATAAGTAAAATCAAAATTTTAAATTTAAATATCAATAACCATAACCATTTTTCCACGATTCCTATACTGTGATGAGTTTTTCTTAGCTTCGCTGGTCCCCCAATAACACTTTATTGCCTAAGTGTCATTAGGATAGACCTGCATGGGCCACTACTAAAAATATGTCACGACCCGCTCCCAAATAATCGGATATGAGTCGGACACGCCCAGCCTTCATCGATGGACACGATGAAGTAAGCTGTACAATACTAAGGAAAACTCCACGTCACAATGTAATGTAAACATCTACAGCTTTTATATATAACGTTTCCAGAAAGATCACCAATATCCACCAAGTCATTTTAGTACAAGTCATCCGGAGACAAATTCAGTCAAATAAAATATACAATGATGAGATCATAAAAGTACAATATCCAAAAAAATAAATAAATAAATCCTGCAATATCCAATGCAATCATATGCTCCATGTGGCCTCAAGCTCACCTGCATCGTATCTTGTCAGAAAAAGAGCAAAGTACAACCCCGACAAGAACAATATACAATGTAATATGTAGTACAGAATACAAGGTGAAATCAGAATACAAGGTGAAACCAGAATACCAGAACTGAAAATGAAACTATGGTACCAGAAATGAAATATAAACTGCAGGCAATGGACGCGACAATCAATATGTAAGACAATAAACACGACTATCAATGAACAAGACAATGAACACGATAATCAATGCAAGTGTGATATTTTTGAAATATTAAACTAATGTGTGACCGGCTAAGGACCACAATCAATCAATGCACAATCAATTCTACAAGATTCGGCTTAATCGTACGTGAAGTGTACGATTAGACAATCTACAATACCTATGTTGGGTGTGGTCACACAAAAGCTAATATTTCCCCCAGTCTCTGCAATAAACAATGACTCACGATGCAATGAACAAGGTACAAGACAATCGTGTGTATTTCGTGTTCGGTATGAGAACATGGTACATGAGTGTAAGACAGAAAGACAAAGAAAAAGTCGAGTTGGTGTACTTTGCCTCGCCTTGGAAGCACGAGAGTATTACTGCATGGATGTAAGTCACCTGTTATATTTTTTACAAGTTGTTAGGGTTTGAATAATGACATTAGCTAACTAGATAATTAACTTAGATAATTCAACTATTTCTAATACTTTATTATAGACAAGAACTAGTTAACCATATTTTAGAAACTGTATATATACTCAAAATAAATATTAGTGAAAATACTTTTAAACTATATTTAACAAAATCTTTTGTATACATATAGCTAAGAAGAATTTTACTAAAGTAACTTGAGTTAATAATACTAGCAATGAAATATCTGTTAGGGTTATATACTAAAAGCATCACTTTTGTAGTAACCTTATTTCCTTAAATTTTGAATGAGAATCATATGGACAAATGTTTGCATATTATATTTGTTGCAAGTGTTAATGCAAATGTCTGATATTCTATATTATAGATAATATGGTGTGTGGTGTCACACAGAAGATCATATTATCAGTTTCCTATGGAGTATATAAATAGTTCACAACCTAGATGGACTTGGACAATCTATTGGAAAGGTTGTAGTGTAATCTGGTATTAGTCTATCTTGACTATAGGTTTACACTAGTACACTTTGTGTGTATTGAACAGGACCACTTGAGGTTGTTCTCTTTGTACTGACTACATAAGAGAACAAATACCTTTATTATTATGGATGCTTGTGCTCTTTATCCGAATATAATAACGGACATGTATATACAGTGTGCATTACTTTGACTCATAAAAGAGTGAGATTCATTATGGATCAACAACCTCTATGAATTGGGTAATAACATTGTATGTATGATGGACTGTTGATTATAAATGGAATCTATGTCCCGATACATCGGGTTGATGATGTCCTCTTAAGGAGCTCATAAGGATTTTCATGTAAACCTTGCAGGTGGATTATATCCGACATGACAAATAAAGTTGAGCGGTACTACTTAAGGATAAAAGATGTCGAATCAATATAGTTGTCAGTAACTTAATTTGATCGACGGACATACGATATCTTAACATGGGGAGCCAAACGAGCATATAATAAAAGAAGCCCACAATCATAATTTGGGATTAGGGAGGTAGTGCAACAATAGCCCATTAGTGGACCGAGCTATTGTTAATGGGCCTAGATTGTGTGTTCGGGCTGAACACGGGATATCCAGATCCGTTAGGAGGCCTAACCCTAATTTCTCCTCATGGTCCCTGTCGTAGCCTATATATATCCTCTATTCTCTGGCCGCCAGATTACTGATCAGAAATCTAAAATTTTCTCTAAATTCGTGATTCACGTAAGGAGAGAAAGAGAGGGCTGCCAAGGAGAAGAAAATGTTGGGAGATCGTCGCCCATACGACGTCCAACTCGAGGAAGGAATACGTGCAGAAGATCTTGGGGTCGTCTGCTCGAGATTGCCAGGAATTACTTATCTCCTTTCTGCCGCAGGTATAATTCGTGAACCCTAGTTTCCGCCTATGAAGGGTTAGAACACGTATTAGATCTGTTCAACTTTCTATCGATCAATACGCACACCAAAGGAAGGGTCCTGGGAATCCCCAGTTCCATCAATATCATCTATAATAATTTTATTATAAATACTTAGTAATAAAATTGCTTTAGCCAAAAATATTTTTTGACAATTATTATGACAATTTATAATGTAGCAAAATAGTTTTACTAATAACATAATTTAGAATGTTTATTCAAAATATTCCTACTATCAAACTATTTAGCATTATTGATTCACTAATTCAATACAAAAATTATTTATATAACTAAACATTAATTAATTAGATACTAATTAAACTAAATTACTAATTAGATTACTAACAACAATAGTAATATAAATTTACTAGAAAATTTAAAGTCAGCAGGTCCAAACCAATTGCTCCCTAGGCTCAGCCCAATAACCAGCCCACCATATTAACCCAGAGTCCAGACCCATCTCATACTGCCAGCCCATACAACAATACTAAAAATTTATTTTAAAAAAATAAAGGACCAGAGCCCAGTCCAGACTTCCTGTCTAACCAACCCGGCCCACTCTCTTAAACCTAACATATAAACCTATCTTCTTCTCTCTCCTCTTCTCATTCTATTCACTCACAGCCGACTTCATCTTTCCCACACCACTACAAGTAAAACCCTAACCCTATCACTTCCTTCTTCTTCCCCAAACTTTTCCCAACCCGAAACCCTAATTTCTATTCTTCACTCTCTTCTTCCAAACTCCTTCATCTTCTCTACCTCTTCATTTTCTTCCTATGTCTTCACCATCATTTCCTATTCAGCTCTCTCTTCCCCATACGAACGAGCAAAACCTAACTCACACTCCATCTTCTCCTTCCTCTCGGCTAGCAAACCCTAGTTTTAGGTAAAAATCTCGAGCTCCCTCACTCCAGTTCCTTCACTACCAAACCCTAGTTCCTAGGTTTCTTCCTATCACCATCATTTCTTCTACACGAAAATCCAGCCCCAAACAAGCCCTAACCCTAGAAAATCCTCTCCATGATCAAGAACCCTAAGTCCATTTCCTCCATGACCGCAGACCCAAACCCTACACATACTCACAAGCCCTGACTGAGACGAAGAAAAAAAACATGAAGATGAAGGGGTCGAACAGATCAGGGCGAAAGCTTACCACTACTAAAATCTGCTCATTTGGCGACATAAATTTAGCGACGTTCGATTAACGTCGCTAAATTGTGTACATTAGCGACGTTTTAGTGAGGCATCGCTAATCGTCGCTACTAGCGACAAAGTAAGCGACAAAATAAAGACGTATATTAATTTCATGAGCTAGTCGTCTCGAAATGTCACTATGACGTCGCTAATAGCGACTAATTTAGCGACTGTCGGTTGAACGTCGCTAAATTCTAATTATATCCCCTCCCCCGTCGATTTATTTCCTCCTATTTTCCTCTCTCACTCTCTCTCTCCTTCCCCCCTCCGGCGCTCTCACTCTCTCCGATGACTCTTCTCCCTCTCCGGAACGTGACTCTCCCCCTCCCTCTCTCTCTCTCTCTCTCTCTCTCTCTCTCTCTCCGTCTATTTTGGTTGTTGGTGGTTTGGGGGGTTACGGGTGGCTCGGAGGGAGGTGCAGGGGGGATGTGGGTGGTTGGGGGTGGCTGGAGGGTGGCTGGGGGGTGGGGCAGGGAGGACGAGGGCGGCTGGGGGAGGGGAGCTAGGGTTAGGGTTCGGGTTTGGGTCCATTTCCTCCTATTTTACTCTCTCTCTCACTCTCTCTCACTCTCTCCGGCGCTCTCACTCTCTCCGGCGACTCTCCATTTCCTTCCATTTTACTCTCTCACTCTCCCTCCCCCCCCTCTTCGGCGCTCTCACTCTCTCCGGCGACTCTCACTCTCTCCGACGACTCTCTCTCTCCGGCTGTTTTGGTTGTTGGAGGTTGGAGGGGTACGCGTAGCTCGGGAGGAGGGGCAGAGGGATGCGGGTAGTTTGGGGGTGGCTTGGGTGTGGCTGGGGGGTGGCTGGGGGGGTAGGGCAGGGGGACGAGGGCGGCTGGGGGAGGGGATCTAGGGGTAGGGTTCGGGTTAGGGGTAGGTATGTGTGGGCGGCTGGGGGAGGGGAGCAGAGGGGGTGGAGGCGGATGGGGAAGGGGAACAGGGGGGGAGTGGAGGGTTAGGGTTCGGGTTAGGGGTGGTGTAGGGGGGCTTGGTCAGGGGCACCGATAGTGCCGAAAAATCTGATAATTTAGTAATAATTATTTGTTTTTCGACACCGAAAAATATGATACTCCGATTCGAACGCACCGATAGTGCCGATATTTGTAACAAGTAGTTTTGTTGGTTGGTTAATTGGTAACATGGTGATCGGAACATATAGTCCCTGCAGCCATTCGACTGGCGAGACAAAAACTATGGCATGGTGATCAGGACATAGTCCCTGCAGCCATTCGACTAGCGAGGCAGAAACTATGTAGCTATAGATAAAGTTGACTGCCCTCCGACCCTCATCCCTCGGCAATGATGATATGACAACCTATCACTATATCTTATATAGTAGTAGATGATGTCTTAGTATTACATTATGTGAGTTCATCTTGATTCTGTTACATTCTTCAGATACTAGATACGATAAGAACATATACTACACCATATGTACAGAACATAGATGATTCACAATAATGTATGCTAGAATGAATTTTGGATTGTGTTCTGAGCCATCCGTTCTCACACTTGGTGATCTGGACATATAGTCCCTCCAGCCATTCGACTGGCGAGACATATGGCATGGTGATCAGGACATAGTCCCTACAGACATTCGACTGGCGAGGCAGAAACTATGTAGCCGTAGATAAAGTTGACTGCCCTCCGACCCTCATCCCTCGGCAATGATGATATGACAACCTATCACTATATCTTATATAGTAGTAGATGATGTCTTAGTATTACATTATGTGAGTTCATCTTGATTCTGTTACATTCTTCAGATACTAGATACGATAAGAACATATACTACACTATATGTACAGAACATAGATGATTCACACTAATGTATGCTAGAATGAATTTTGGGTTGTGTTCTGAGCCATCCGTTCTCACACTTGGCAAAAAATTGAATTTTCTGTACTTTATCTGCTTTCGAAAATGTACTCAAATTATATGATGGTTCCTTTAGTTAGCTTGCTTATGTTACAATTTTATTATTTGTGAATATCGATCTTACCAGATGGCACCCATGACCCGAGGAGCGGCACGTCATTTGAGAGAAACAATGAATGCTAAGGTGGCTCCTCCTACTGTTAAGGAGGAAGTGGCACCGGTAGCTAGTGAGACCGGGAGTTCTATTCATCCAGCACCGGTAGCTAGTGAGACCGGGAGTTCTATTCATGCAGCACTTGCAAGGGACTACATCTCTCCTGTCGCCGTCGATCCCACTTATTCGAGGTGGTTGCGTGATCGTATCACTAAGCGTTTGCGTGAGCTGCGTGGTTCTCATTAGCTATTAGTACTTATTTGTATTGGACTATTTGTATTGGGTTGTTTTTGTATTAGACTATTTGTATTGGACTACATATATGAATTAGTACTGTGTCATCTAGATTGTATTGGACTACGACATAGTGATCAGGACATAGTCCCTACAGCCATTCGACTGGCGAGGCAGAAACTATGGTACGACATGGTAATCAGGACATAGTTCCTGCAGCCACTCGACAACCAACCGGAGAGGATACTCTGAGAGATCCATCTGAGTAGGACGTATACTATGAGAGATCACCTTTACAAGAATGATATCAGTAGTGGGATTGAGTATTGGAGGAGATATTATCAGAGTATATGTCCTACTCATATGGGTCTCTCACCGTTACTATTTTTTTCTGACAGCATGGTGGATATGTTCCGTCAACAGATTCTTGCTCTGAGCCAAAATTTTGTCCCGGAGCTCAAGTGGACATCCTTCGTGTAGAGCTCGAGCGAGAGGTTCCTGACAGCATGGTGGTCTCCTTTGTCAAAGGATTCTTGCTCGTCCCACATGCACATCCACCATGCTGTCAGAAAAAAAATAGTAACGGTGAGAGACCCATCTGAGTAGGACGTATACTCAGATAATATCTCCTCCAACACTCAATCCCACTACTGATATCATTCTTGTAAAGGTGATCTCTCAGTGTATACGTCCTACTCAGAAGGATCTCTCAGAGTATCCTCTCCGGTTGGTTGTCGAGTGCTACTTAGTTAAAGTTCAAGTGCTACTTAGTTCTGTCTCTCTCTCTATCTATCTCGCTATCAACGCTATTGTGTTGTTCCCCCTCACATCTGATAGGTCTCTCATTTATTTGTCAATTACTGTATTTCAGTTCTAGTTATTTTTATGTGATTCTCTGAAAGTTCTCTTATTTATTCTGTATTTTGGCTCCAGCTCCATTTGCATAAATCTACGGTACGACATGGTGATCAGGACATAGTCCCTGCAGCCATTCGACTGGCGAGGCAGAAACTATATAGCCGTAGATAAAGTTGACTGTCCTCCGACCCTCATCCCTCGACAATGATGATACGACAACCTATCACTATATCTTATATAGTAGTAGATGATGTTTTAGTATTACATTATGTGAGTTTATCTTGATTCTGTTACATTCTTCAGATACTAGATACGATAAGAACATATACTACACCATATGTACAGAACATAGATGATTCACACTAATGTATGCTAGAATAAAATTTGGGTTATGTTCTGAGCCATCCGTTCTCATACTTGGAGAAAAATCGAATTTTCTGTATTTTATCTGACGCACAAATACCGCTCGAGTGAGCCAAAGGCATGCAGCCACTTCCCTCCCTCCATTCCCCCTCTCCCTCTCTCATGCTATCAACGTCACAATTTTTCCAGTGTTGCTCCCTCTTATGATGATGAACGCAAAAATCAAAGACCCCCTCTCCTATCTCACTCTTTACAGTTATCACAACAGGAAGGATCAGTATTTTCTAGTTCTCTTCCATCCATCTATTCCTCTATTCTGATCAAGCCTCCACATATGATATCCAGCTCAAGTGTTGAGGCGGGGGAGAAGAAGTAGGCAGGAAGAGGAGGGGGAAGCAGCATAGCCGACGGCAAGACCTGGAGGAATTTCAGTAGGTTTTTTTCAACATCCGTTGGAGAACTATAAGGATATATCTTTTCACAACATGTCTCCTTGTCAAAGACCCTTAATATGAATATCATGTTACCGCGGTGTCGGAAGACTAACATGTCATAATTTTCTAAGCCGTATGCTTTGACATAATCCTCCCAACTCTTTCCTCCTATGTAGTAATCTTGCACTTCATAAAGAAATACAAGATTACTAAATAGGAGGAAAGAGTTGGGAGGATTATGTCAAAATACACGGCTTCGAAAATTATGACATGTTAGTCTTCCGACACCGTGGTAACATGGTTGTCACATTAAGGGTCTTTGACAAGGTGACATGTTGTGAAAAAATATATCCTTATAGTTCTCCTACGGATGTTGAAGAAAGCCTCTGTACTTCCTCCAGGTCATGCCGCCGGCTGTGCTGCTTTCCCCTCCTCTTCCTGCCCACTTCTTCTTCCCCGCCTCTACACTTGAGCTGGATATCATATGTGGAGGCTTGATCAGAACGGAGGAATGGATGGATGGAAGAGAACTAGAAAATACTGATCCTTCCTGTTGTGAGAACTGTGAAGAGTGAGAAAGGAGAGGGGGTCTTTGATTTTTGCGTTCATCATTATTAGAGGGAGCAACACTGGAAAAGTGGTGACGTTGATAGCATGAGAGATGGAGAGGGGGAATGGAGGGAGGGAAGTGGATGCATGCCTTTCGCTCACTCGAGCGGTATTTGTGTGTCAACTGGTGGCGCTCCTCCGGCTCCAGCACCGTGTCCAGCTCCAGCTCCAGGCGATCAGTAGTTTCGTTTTTGTATTTTTGGACTGTACTATATTTTTGACTTTGTACGTATTTGGGGATATTCAGTTTTTTCGTTGAGGATACTGAGTTTGTACGTATTTGCGGATATTATATATTGACATTGTTCGTTGCGGATAGTATTTTTTTCTTTATATTTTTTGTATATTCTGGAATGTATTATGTGTGCCGGTGTTAAGTATTCCACCGAGGGGGTCGACAAACCCAGGGATTGGATTTTGTATTTTATATTTTGTATTATGTATTTTGGCTCAGGCTCCAGCTCCATTTGCATTAATCTACGGTACGACATGGTGATCAGGACATAGTCCCTGCAGCCATTCGACTGGCGAGGTAGAAACTATGTAGCCGTAGATAAAGTTGACTATCCTCCGACCCTCTTCCCTCGACAATAATGATACGACAACCTATCACTATATCTTATATAGTAGTATATGATGTCTGAGTATTACATTATGTGAGTTCATCTTGATTCTGTTACATTCTTCAGATACTAGATACGATAAGAACATATACTACACCATATGTACAGAACATAATGATCCACACTAATGTATGCTAGAATGAATTTTGGATTGTGTTCTGAGCCATCCGTTCTCATACTTAAGTACTGTGAGAGTGCCGGAGAGAGTGAGTGCGCCGGAGGGAGGGAGGGAGGAGAGAGAGTGAGAGAGTAAAATGGGGGAAATAAATTGGTGGGGGAATATAAGTAGAATTTAGCGACGTTCATACTAACTTCGCTAAATTAGTCGCTATTAGCGACTTCATAGCGACGTTTCGCGACATACAGTGCCGATATTTGTAACAAGTAGTTTTGTTGGTTGGTTAATTGGTAACATGGTGATCGGGATATAGTCCCTGCAGCCATTCGACTGGCGAGGCAGAAACTATGGTACGACATGGTGATCAGGACATAGTTTCTGCAGCCATTCGACTAGCGAGGCAGAAACTATGTAGTCGTAGATAAAGTTGACTGTCCTCCGACCCTCATCCCTCGACAATGATGATACGACAACCTATCACTATATCTTATACAGTAGTAGATGATATTTTAATATTACATTATGTGAGTTCATCTTGATTCTGTTACATTCTTCAGATACTAGATACTAGATTCGATAAGAACGTATACTACACCATATGTACAGAACATAGATGATTCACACTAATGTATGCTAGAATAAATTTTGGGTTGTGTTCTGAGCCATCCGTTCTCACATTTAAAACACATATGAATTAGAACTGTGTGTCTTTGTATTTTTGGCGAACCCAAGGATTAGATTCTGTATTTTGTATTTTGACTTTGTACGTATTTGGGGATATTCAGTTTTTTCGTTGAGGATACTGAGTTTGTACGTATTTGCGGATAATGATTTGGTTTGTTGAGGATATTATATATTGACATTGTTCGTTGCGGATAGTTTTTTTTTATATTTTTTTTATATTCTGGAATGTATTGTGCGTGCCGGTATTGAGTGTTCCACCGAGGGGGTCGGCGAACCTAGGGATTGGATTTTGTATTTTATATTTTGTATTCTGTATTTTGGCTCAGGCACCAGCTTCATTTGCATTAATCTACGGTACGACATAGTGATCAGGACATAGTCCCTGCAGCCATTCGACTGGCGAGGCAGAAACTATGTAGCCGTAGATAAAGTTAACTGTCCTCCGACCCTCATCCCTTGGCAATGATGATACGACAACCTATCACTATATCTTATATAGTAGTAGATGATGTCTTAGTATTACATTATGTGAGTTCATCTTGATTCTGTTACATTCTTCAGATACTAGATACGATAAGAACATATACTACACCATATGTACAGAACATAATGATCCACACTAATGTATGCTAGAATGAATTTTGGGTTGTGTTCTGAGCCATCCGTTCTCACACTTAAGTACTGTGAGAGTGCCAGAGAGAGTGAGAGCGCCGAAGGGGGGGGGGAGAGAGAGTGAGAGAGTAAAATGGGGAGAAATAAATTGGTGGGGGAATATAATTAGAATTTAGCGACGTTCATAGTAACGTCGCTAAATTAGTCGCTATTAGCAACGTCATAGCGACGTTTCGCGACATATAGTGCCGATATTTGTAACAAGTAGTTTTGTTGGTTGGTTAATTGGTAACATGGTGATCGGGACATATAGTCCCTGCAGCCATTTGGCTGGCGAGGCAGAAACTATGGTATGATATGGTGATCAGGACATAGTTCCTGCAGCCATTCGACTGGCGAGGCACAAACTATGTAGCCGTAGATAAAGTTGACTGTCCTCCGACCCTCATCCCTCGGTAATGATGATACGACAACCTATCACTATATCTTATATAGTAGTAGATGATATTTTAGTATTACATTATGTGAGTTCATCTTGATTCTGTTACATTCTTCAGATACTAGATACTAGATTCGATAAAAACGTATACTATACCATATATACAGAACATAGATGATTCACACTAATGTATGCTAGAATAAATTTTGGGTTTTGTTCTGAGCCATCCGTTCTCACACTTAAAATACATATGAATTAGAACTGTGTGTCTTTGTATTTTTGGCGAACCCAAGGATTAGATTCTGTATTTTGTATTTTGACTTTGTACGTATTTGGGGATATTCGGTTTTTTCGTTGAGGATACTGAGTTTGTACGTATTTGCGGATAATGATTTGGTTTGTTGAGGATATTATATATTGACATTGTTCGTTGCGGATAGTATTTTTTCTTTATATTTTTTGTATATTCTGGAATGTATTGTGCATGCCGGTGTTGAGTGTTCCACCGAGGGGGTCGGCGAACCCAGGGATTGGATTCTGTATTTTGTATTTCGTATTCTGTATTTTGGCTCAGGCTCCAGCTCTAGTACCATTTGCATTCTGGAACCTTTTTTTTTTAAACTTAGCGACGTATTTAGCGACGTTAACATTAGTCGCTGAACCTTAGCGACGTTAATAAATGTCGCTAAACGCGTCGCTAAATGCTGACGGGGCAATACGTGGCACCATAATCTGATGTCAGCTCGTCGTCGCCAAAACGTCGCAAAAGTGTCGCCAAACGGCGACAACACAATAACGTCGCCGTTTACGTCGCTAATTAGCATCAACCAATAAACGTCGCAAATTACGTCGCTAATTAGCGACGTTAATAACATCGCCAAATAACGTCGCCCTAGCAACGTTTTGCGACGTTTTCTCGTTTAGCGACACGTTTTTTTCGTCGTTCCCGAAACGTTGCCTTAAACGTCGGTAAATTGATTTAGCGACGTTTTTACCGAGGTTAGCGACGTATTGTCTCATCGCTAATCTGACAAATTTTTGTAGTGTACCTACCGCGATGGGGACGTCGATCCTCGGCGAGGCGCAGCTTCAGAGGCGGTGGACGCTCGTGGCTCCTCGATCCGTCGAAGAAGCGGCACAAAACTCGAAGAGGCGCACACTGAGATCAAAAACGGCTCTTCGGTTCCCGAAGGGGCAGCACGAGGACCGATGGGCACGCAGTCTTCGAGAAGGGATTTTCACCAGACAGAGACCTTGAGTTTGCTATTGATCTAGTGCCAGGCGCAGAACCGACGGCTCAACCGGTATACAGGATCAACAACAAGGAAGCTGAAGAATTGAAGAAACAGATCGATGAGTTGCTAGAGAAGGGATTCATCAGAGAGAGTTCGTCACCATGGGGATCCCTTGTCCTTTTTGTGCCGAAGAAGGATGGTACTGTGCATATGTGCATCGACTACCGAACCTTGAATAATCTTACTATCAAGAACAAGTATCCGCTGCCGAGGATAGACGATCTCTTCGGTCAGTTGAGTGGCGCGCGGGTATTCTCAAAGATAGATTTACGGTCAGGGTACCATCAGCTGAAGGTGAGAAAAGAAGATATACCGAAGACTGCATTCCGGACCTAGTACGGGCAATATGAGTTTATGGTGATGCCGTTCGGGTTGACTAATATCCCAGCAGTCTTCATGAACTTGATGAACAAGGTATTCCATCCGTACCATGACAAGTTCGTAGTGGTGTTTATTGATGACATACTCATTTACTCAAAAAGGTCGGAAGAACACGAGGAACACCTGAGGATCGTGCTAGAGACCCTCAGAAAGGAGATACGGCGTAGGCTGGGCGTGTACACGGTTCATGCCCAAATATTGGGTGCGGGTCGTGACACCGATGGGCACGCAGTCTTCGAGAATAGCGCGGGCTGCGACGCAGCACGCACGTCGAGGAGACTCTGCAGTCGAGGTTGGCCGATCTTCGAGGTGGCGGCGGTGATCTGTGGTCGACGAGAGCGGTGGCGCAGTCGAGGAGATCCAGTAGACGAGAAAGGATCTGGACGGCGGTGCTCGGCGTAGCTCGACACTCGAGGAGTGGTGCTCGGCTCTGTCGACGTCGAGACCTAGCACTGGAGAGAGATAGATCCGGCCATGGCGAGAAGGATCTGAACCATCGGCAGCTCGTAGAGGTCGGGGCGGGTACTCCAGCGAGAATACGACATCGGAGGACGGCGGCGCTCGGTGGTGCTCGGCCGAGAGGCCAGAGAGGAGAGAGAGTGTAGAGAGAGTGAGAGTGTGATGTGTCAGAAAAGTTTTGAGAACTGTGCACTGACACACCTGTCAGTATTTATAATAATATAATATTATGTGTTCCTAATTAGGAGAGTGGCAAAGCTATAATTAAGTGCAGATCTGGGGTTTTACCCAAATGGCAGATGTGTAAATAAAAGTAGATCTGGGGGCAGAAAATAGTGTTTGCAACAGACTACCAATTAATTAACATAATTAGTTATTTCTAACTGATTATAGTTTAAAACCAATTAATTTCAAAATTAGTTAATGCCAAATAATAATTAATCCCTCCTAACTGCCAACTGGTTCCAAAAATAGTTAGTCTCCAAATAAATTGATTAATAAATAACTATGAAATTAATTAGAAAATCAAGTTAACAATCTTAATATTGGTAAATTAATTAGGAATATTCTAATAAAGGATTTAGTAAGAAAATAAAGAATCATGCCTAATTACTAAGAAATATTTATAACTTAAATATTTGAAAATTACTAAAGAATAATTAAGATTAATAGCTTCATAATAAATTTAATAAAGGAAAATTCAGAGTTCTTTTAGAAAATAAGATTAATCCGAGAACGAAATCAATTGACTTACCAGATTACTAGGCAAGACCATTTCCACTATGTCTAAATGAAACATAATATTTTCTTCTTCAAAAATAGTATCAAAATATTTTCCAAATAAAGAAAATTCATTAACAGTCAAATTTATATTAATCAACTATTCAATCGAAATTATTATTTTTTTATAAGAAAATAATATTAAATTCAAAGAAAATAAGAAAAATCTTAAATTTCACAAAAATGATTCAGGGAGTTACAAATCTACCCCCCTTACAAAAATTTTGTCCTCGAAATTTCAAAGGTTTTGTAGAGGAGTACAAAATCAAGTAAAATTTATTAAAGATAACAAGAAAACTAAATGATTTATTTATGGAGTAAAATAACAAGAACTAACAAGTAGTCACTAGACAATATAAAAATAGTAATTACAAGAAAAACTCAGAGACAAGCCTCAAAATAGGCAATACAAAAGAAATCTAGCTACTATAAGCAAGTAAGAAAGATAACGGTCCATCCGGCTGCATTTCCTGCTGCTACTGATCCTCAAAGGGTGGATCCTCCTGCTGCAGCTCTGGTGCTGGTCCCTGGCGAGTGAAAGCCGCAGGACAATCTCTCACTTGGTCAGTGGCAGATCCACAAACCAAGCACTGCCCTAACTTCTTGCGGCATTCCTCGACACGATGTCCCGGCCTCTTGCAGTTTGTGCAAGGAAAGTATATCAGAGCCTGGATCTGTCTCTGCTATCTCGATGATGTCGAATCTCGAATATGAGGATGATGTTGATGCTGAGGTAGCCTTTGCTGAGTGTCGGTCCGCTTCGGTGGACCCTGGGAACTGCTGGCGCTAATGTCTCGGTCCCGCTTGAGCTTCGGGTCCATCTCCTTCTCCACTCCCTGAGCAACCTTGAGGATGCTCGAATAGGTAGTAGCCTGGCTGATAGCCACTGCATGTCGCAACTCCCTGGTGAGGCCCTTCTTGAACTTTCAAGCCCTCTCTTGCGGTGTATTGACTAGGTTCTCCGTGAACCTGCTGAGTCGGGTGAACTCTGATGTGTACTGAGCCATAGTCATACTCCCCTGCTGCAACGCCTCAAACTGCATCTGAAGCTCGTCCCGCTCCACATCCGGGAAGAACTTCTCCTGTAACAGCAGTTTGAAATCCTTCCATAGAACTTAGGGTTCGGCCAACTGAGGATCCTCTCTATACCAAGTTCTAGCAATGTCGAAAAGTCGTATGCTCGCAACTTCGACCTTCAGATCATATAGAATCCTCGCCATCTTCAATGTCTGCTCGGCATTTTTTAGCCACTCATCTGCGTAGACTATCCCCTCATGGCCCCAAAAATCCATCGGACAGAGGTTCTGATAATCTCTGGCGGTCCCTGGCCTCGACGCTGCTGGCACTGGAGGTGCCGGCGGTACTGGCGGAGCTGGTGGAGCTGGCTCCCTGACTCGGAGCACGTCCATGATCGTCGCTCGAAACTGCGTGGCCTAGTGGTTCTGTGCCTCCATGAACTGCTAGAACATGGCCATCATCTGAGTACCGCCGAATGTCATCGTCGGAGGAAGCGCCTGAGGCAGAGGCGGTGGAAGCTGCTCCTGTACATCGGGTGCAGGCTGCTCGCTAGTCCTCGCGTTCGTCGTGGCGACCATCCTGTAACAGAAAATAAACCGTTGATTGCTATGTCCTAGAAAAATCACAAACTAACCTAAAAATCTTAAGTAAAATCAAAATTTTAAATTTAAATATCAATAACCAAAACCATTTTTCTATGGTTCCTATACTGTGATGAGTTTTCCTTAGCTTCGCTGGTCCTCCAATAACACTTTATTGCCTAAATGTCATTAGAATAGACATGCATGGGCCACCACTAAAAACATGTCACGACCCGCTCCCGAATAATCGAACACGAGTCGGACACGCCCAGCCTTCGTCGATGGACACGACGAAGTAAGCTGTACAATACTAAGGAAAAATCTACGTCATAATGTAACGTAAACATCCACAGCTTTTATATATAACGTTCCCAGAAAGATTACCAATATCCACCAAGTCATTTTAGTACAAGTCATCCGGAGACAAATCCGGTCAAATAAAATATACAATGATGAGATCATAAAAGTACAATCTCCAGAAAAACAAATAAATAAATCCTGCAATATCCAATGCAATCACATACTCCATGTGGCCTCAAGCTCACCTGCAACGTATCCTGTCAGAAAAAGAGCAAAGTACAACCCCGACAAGAACAATATACAATATAATCTGTAGTACAGAATACAAGGTGAAATCAGAATACAAGGTAAAACCAGAATACCAGAACTGAAAATAAAACTATGGTACCAAAAATGAAATGTAAACTGCAGGCAATGGACACGACAATCAATATGTAAGATAATGAACAGAACAAGACAATGAACACGATAATCAATGCAAGTGTGATATTTTTGAAATATTAAACTAATGTGTGACCGGCTAAGGACCACAATAAATCAATGTACAATCAATTCTACAAGATCCGGCTTAATCGTACGTGAAGTGTACGATTAGGCTATCCAAATACCTATGTTGGGTGTGGTCACACAAAAGCTAATATTTCCCCCAGTCCCCGCAATAAACAATGACTCACGTTGCAATGAACAAGGTACAAGACAATCGTGTGTATTTCGTGTCCGATATGAGAACATGGCACATGAGTGTAAGACAGAAAGACAAAGTAAAAGTCGAGTCGGTGTACTTGCCTCGCCTTGGAAGCACGAGAGTAGTACTGCATGGATGTAAGTCACCTGTTATATTTTGTACAAGTTGTTAGGTTTTGAATAATGACATTAGCTAACTAGATAATTAACTTAGATAATTCAACTATTTCTAATACTTTATTATAGACAAGAACTAGTTAACCATATTTTAGAAACTGTACATATACTCAAAATAAATATTTGTGAAAATACTTTTAAACTATATTTAACAAAATCTTTTGTATACATATAGCTAAGAAGAATTTTAATAAAGTAACTTGAGTTAATAATACTAGCAATGAAATATCGTCTATAACTATTTCATTATAAATACTTAGTAATAAAATTGCTTTAGCCAAAAACATTTCTGACAATTATCATGACAATTTATAATGTTGCAAAATAGTTTTACTAATAACATAATTTAGAATGTTTATTCAAAATATTCCTACTATCAAACTATTTAGCATTATTGATTCACTAATTCAATACAAAAATTATTTATATAACTAAACATTAATTAATTTGATACTAATTAAACTAAATTACTAATTAGATTACTAACAACAATAGTAATATAAATTTACTAGAAAATTTAAAGTCAGCAGGTCCAAACCTATTACTCCCTAGGCTCAGCCCAATAACCAGCCCACCATATTAACCCGGAGTCCAGACCCATCTCATACTGCCAGCCCATACAACAATACTAAAAATTTATTTTAAAAAAAATAAAGGACCAGAGCCCAGCCCAGACTTCCTGTTTAACCAACCCGGCCCACTCTCTTAAACCTAACATATAAACCTATCTTCTTCTCTCTCCTCTTCTTATTTTATTCACTCACAGCCGACTTCATCTTCTCCACACCACTACAAGTAAAACCCTAACCCTATCGCTTCCTTCTTCTTCCCCAAACTTTTTCCAACCAGAAACCCTAATTTCTATTCTTTACTCTCTTTTTCCAAACTCCATCATCTTCTCTACTTCTTCATTTTCTTCCCAAGTCTTCACCATCATTTTCTATTCAGCTCTCTCTTCTCCATACGAACGAGCAAAACCTAACTCACACTCCATCTTCTCCTTCCTTTTGGCTAGAAAACCCTAGTTCTAGGTGAAAATCTCGAGCTCCCTCACTCCAGTGCCTTCACAACCGAACCCTAGTTCATAGGTTTCTTCCAATCACCATCATTTCTTCCACACGAAAATCCAACCCCAAACAAGCCCTAACCCTAGAAAATCCTCTCCATGCTCAAGAACCCTAAGTCCATTTCCTCCATGACCGCAGCCCCAAACCCTACGCACACTCACAAGCCCTGACTGAGAAGAAGAAGAAAAATATGAAGATGAAGGGGTCGAGCAGATCGGGGCAGAAGCTTACCGACCGCGATGGAGACGTCGATCCTCGGCGAGACGGAGCTCCAGAGACGGTGGACGCTCGTGGCTCCTCGATCCGACGAAGAAGCAGCACGAAACTCGAAGAGGCGCGTACTGAGCTCAAAAATGGCTCCTCGGTTCCCGAAGGGACAGCACGAGGACCGACGGGCACGCAGACTTCGAGAATAGCGTGGGCTGCGATGCGACACGTGCATCGAGGAGACTCTGCAGTAAAGGTTGGTCGATCTTCGAGGTGGTGGCGGTGATCAGTGGTCGGCGAGAGCGGTGGCGCAGTCGAGGAGATCCAGTAGACGAGAAAGGATCTGGACGGCGGTGCTCGGCGTAGCTCGTCACTCGAGGAGTGGTGCTCGGCTCTGTCGACGTCGAGACCTAGCACTGGAGAGTGGTAGATCCGGCCATGGCGAGGAGGATCTGAACCGTCGACAGCTCGTAGAGGTCGGGGCGGGTACTCTGGCGAGACTACGACGTCGGAGGACGGCGGCGCTCGGTGGTGCTCGATCGAGAGGCCAGAGAGGAGAGAGAGTGTAGAGAGAGAGTGAGAGTGTGATGTTTCAGAAAAGTTTTAAGAACTGTGCACTGACACACCTGTCAGTATTTATAATACTATAATATTGTGTTCCTAATTAGGAGAGTGGCAAAGCTGTAATTAAGTGCAGATCTGGGGTTTTACCCAAATGGTAGATGTGTAAATTAATAAAAGTAGATCTGGGGGCAGAAAATAGTGTTTGCAACAGACTACCAATTAATTAACAAAATTAGTTATTTCTAACTGATTACAGTTTAAAACCAATTAATTTCAAAATTAGTTAATGCCAAATAATAATTAATCCCTCCTAACTACCAACTGGTTCCAAAAACAGTTATTCTCCAAATAAATTGATTAATAAATAACTATGAAATTAATTAGAAAATCAAGTTAACAATCTTAATATTGGTAAATTAATTAGAAATATTCTAATAAAGGATTTAGTAATAAAATATAGAATCATGCCTAATTACTAAGAAATATATATAACTTAAATATTTGAAAATTACTAAAGAACAATTAAGATTAATGGCTACATAATAAATTTAATAAAGGAAAATTCAGAGTTCTTTTAGAAAATAAGATTAATCCGAGAACGAAATCAATTGACTAACCAGATTACTAGGCAAGACCATTTCCACTATGTCTAAATGAAACATAATATTTTCTTCTTCAAAAATAGTATCAAAATATTTTCCAAATAAAGAAAATTCATTAACAGTCAAATTTATATTAGTCAACTATTCAATCGAAATTATTATTTTTTTTTATAAGAAAACAATATTAAATTCAAAGAAAATAAGAAAAATCTCAAATTTCACAAAAATGATTCAGGGAGTTACAGACCGAGCGGGCCTTCGAGCAGCCGTTGCAAGGCTAAGTCCGAACGTCGTTGGTGTTCCGATTTCTCCGATTGACTGATCAGGACGGGGCACTACATCATACACCACTCAGAAAAATTTTCGTCCTCGAAACTAACCGAGTACACTTATCGACTTATAACTTGATTCCTGTAAACCCCCTAAATTTTCACTGTATTTTTTAATTTTTTTATTATTAACTCTTTTTTTATTTATTTTTATTTTTAATTTGGTATCGAGTTCATTTTCGTATTTGCTCGTCGAGTGCGAATGTGTGCGAGGTACACCTTTTTAGAAAAATAATTTTTGATTATAATTTTATTTATGTAGGATAGTGTAACACCCGGTTTCTAAAATGAGGATAATTTTAAAATTTTGTATTTTAATTTATTTAATTATAATATTTAAATAATAATATGATTTTTGGTAATTTTTAATTATTTTTAAAACTATTTAAATTATGACTTATGATTTTGGTGTTTGACTAGTGTAACCTTAGAGCCTAGCCATGTGATTAGGATGTTTGACTAGTACATTTTAGCCTAGAGGGTATTTTGGTCATTTTAGGATTTATTTGAATTTATTATGATTTATGGGAATTTGTGTGAATTTAATATTAATTAAATATTGCTATGTGTTATGTTAATCTTGACTAGTTGAGACTTTGTAGACTAACCTAGATCTAACCCTAGTTGGTGACCCTAGTCTAACTCTAGTTAACCTACTTTTAGTCATTAGAAATTAGTCTTAAGATAGGAAGGATTACTTAAGTGAAATTAGTTCATGACTTATGGCTTAAGTCAATGACTTATGATTTATCAATTTTAAGACTTGTGATTAAGCCATAGGCCCATGACTTAAGCCCAAAACTAAATTAAACCCACCCATGGCAGCCAACCTAGGGTTTCCCACCCCTATTTAATGCCTCCTTCATTTAGGGTTAGCCTCTCTTGGAAATAGATCCCAAGTTTAGAAAGAGGTAAATCCCCAACCTTAGAAATTGCTAATTAATTCATTTTAGCTCCTTTTTAGTCCTAGTCTTTTGCAATAGGATCTAATTTATGTTTATATACTGATTTTGGAGGAGCACCTCAGTTTGCATGCCATTTGGAGATTTGGAGTTGCCATTTGGAATCCCCTCTTTGAAACTTTTCTTGAGTTTTGATACTCAATAGGTAAATCATCTAAACTCATAGTTTTTCCTGATTTCTTTGCATATAAAGTTAGGTTTTAGGGTTTCCTAGCTGTCCCCAAAATTTGGGCACAATTCGTGTCCGTATCGGACACGTATCGAAATGGTATACTAGGTATTTGTAGAAATGCCACATAGGAATAAATTTTCATATTTTTGAAATATAATTAGATGGATCTATAGATCTTGATGTGTGTATCAATCTTTGTGAAGGTTGTATGATGTTTTGTGTCCGTTTGTTTCCTTATTTTGTGCGTGGATACGCAGCACGGGCCCGTAGGCCGTGTCCTGCATCACGGGGTCCATTTCTCTGGACACAGGACACGTCGTGTTCTAAAATTTTGTGTGAACCTTGGGGCAACGTCTGCGACCGTGCTCCCAAAATTTGGGAGCACCTCGTGGAGTGTGCGTGGTGCAATCGCCCCCGCACTGGCCGCGCGCTATCGCGCGCAGGCGGCTGTGCACGCGCACAGGCGCTGCTAATACGGGGTTCGTGTCATACCTATATGTCACGTGGACACATTTCAGGCCGACACAGACCTAGCCCTACCCTAGGAGAACCTAGGTGCACACCCACGTGTCATGTCGTGTCGTGTCGTGTGTCGCGTGTTATATGCGCGTGCACGCGTGCACGATGATTATTTGTGCACTGCTTGGTTCTGTGTTCGTTTGATATTCTAGACACGATTCGTGTCCAATTCCTGGACACGATGACACTCTCATGCACCCTCACCTGCTTGCCATCAATTACCAACCATTGGGTTGTCGTCTTGATGTGATTTTGAATTCAAAAATTCGAATTCCCTTGGTGTTCTGTCATTTGACTGATACCATGGCTGAGATATTCAGTTCTGATTTTAATTTGCATTTTTTTTAATTGTTTTAAATGATGTTAAATGTTAGGATTAGTTCACCTACATGTGTAATGGCTGATGATTATTATAGTGTGTGACTTGTGATGAGGAATGGGTATTTGAAATCGATTTTTGATATGTTAACTGTTTTAAACCACAAATAAACTGTCAATGGTTTTTTCAGAAACCTGAGAACATGGTTGGGTGATTAATTCTGGGTTTTATTGTCATTACCTACTGATTTAGAAATGTTTAGTAGTTGTTGTTTCACCTACATGTATAGGAATGATGTCATATCAAATTGTGACTTATGAATGGACTATGGGTTTCGAAATAGGGCTTTGGGAAGGGGTTGCTAACTGTGGTGTGGACTGTCACTTGGGTTGTCTAACCTGAGAACAGGCCATCCTAAACCTGTCATACATTCCCCTTACTCCTCTAACACACGCATTGTTGATCACCCATATTTGGTTCACTGTTCTATCCTCTCATACCCCACAACACACACACAGAGTCACTCACAAAAGTTCACACCCATTACCTACACACAACCTGAACACTCATCCTTTCAAACATACACACAAAATCTGAGATTTGAACTCACTGTTTCCTCACATTGCTAGCAGTCCTATGAATCACATTAACTCTACACTGTCACTTGGACTGGACTGAAGCTGAGATTAACTGAGATTTAGAATTGGTTTTGTTTTAGGAAGTGAATTTATGCAACTGGTTGTAACCTGAGAATTTGATAGAGGTTAACTAATTTACTATGCTATATTTGATTTCCCTAATTAGATTCCAGTCATGTTAGCATACACACAATCCTGTCACATGTTTCAGTCCACCTGGGAACATTGAATGCTAACCTACACATTCACATACCCTGTGCCACACTCAACTGTTACCTGATAAAAACTGAAATCCTGAGTACACACCCACACATGAGCTGATTACACACACACAGGCCTCTCCTTAAACACACACACACCCCTCTGTGTCATATGCCACACTGTTGTTTCCCTGTTATACACAGGTACCCTCATGAACTCAACACACACACTCTCACACACACAAATAGGATTTTTCTCACACATTGGCACACACACATATCCTAAAACAGTTTACTCCTCACACACACACAGTCTACTCACCCTCTCATATTCCTAACACACACACATACACACAAGATACTCTAACACACACACACACACATTTGATCTCCTAATTACTGTCATACATAAATAAGCATTACACACACACACACACATGAGTTTAACTTCACACTCACACACATATGATTTACACTCTCACATTGCCATAGCCTCATATCACACACACACACACAAATCATGACATTCACGCACACATTTATGCATTCTCTATGTGTACACACACACACACACACACACACACACACACACACACACACACACACACACACACACACACATATATATATATATATATATATATATATATATATATATATATATATATATATGTATGTTCCTAATCTACATGTATGTGTACTTACATATATATACATGTATTGTGGGTAATAGTTATATTAGCCTATGTGTAATGTGTAGTAGGTTGTGTGGTAGGTTTTCAATTGCCTATTGTATTTGATCTATGGCCTAGGTATATGGCCCATGGTCCTATGTGCACTAGCTAACTAGACTTGTTTTTGACTTGTTGTTCTTGAAATGTGAGTGCTAGCAAGGCTAGACTTGGTTGAGTCTAGATTGGACTAGATAGACTAGTTTAGACTTGATGAGCCTAGATTAACTTGTTTAGACCTATTTTGGCTAGTTTGACCATAGTTGACCTAGGTTTGACTTCTTGGTTGACCAGGGTTGACCAAGAGTTGACTTTGGCCTAGATTGACCAAGATTCATGTAGAGCGCATAGTAGAACTTCATTTTACCATTCTGGACATGTTATAACTTGTGCTGTTCTAAATAGGAGCCAGACACCACTCCTCGGACAGTATTTTTATCTCGGACACTCAGATACCAGGCGAGTACATTCTCTGATCATTTCATATCCTGTTTAGAATTATTTTCCTGCTTTAAATTACTTTACTTGATACTGTCACGTTGTTCACACGGATTGGTACTATATGGATCTTTTCATGAGATGTTATCCCCCTCGGGAGCATCGGATACTGCATGTTTTGTGCGTTTCATGAATCATCACGTATCTCTATGCTTCCTCTGATTCACGAATCGCCTGTGACACATGTACTCTCATGTTCACAGAGCCATCATGAATCACCTTCACGTATCACTCATTTTATGAGCCATGTGAAGTTTCACGAATCTTAACATAACTTGAACAGATCCTTGTGTATTGATTGGGGATGGAAGAGTAGAAATAGGCATGTGAATATTATCCAAGTAGCTGTAGTCATGAATCACTCTCTTAGCTGTAGTCATGAATCTCCTATGCCATTCACATGTTTATATTTTACTCTGACTCACTAGTCTCTGTTCGTTCTCTAAGTATAGTAGATATTTCTATTACAGTTCTCTCTCTGTTTACATACTGTATTTCTTCAGTTCATGTATCTTACTTTACTGCATGATTATATTTTCTAACCTGCTATGATTTGTTGAGATGTACTGTGCTCGCTCCTGTCCTGACTGGACCTGTTGAAAATATTACAGAGGATGAGGAGGAGGCCCTATGTACCACCTATTACGGAGCAGGATTAGATGACACCTGCGACCTGGTTCCTCTGGAGGACCCAGCTGCAGTACAGGATGCTACACCCATAGTCTAGGCTAGATAGCTAGGCTTTAGCTTTTCTTTCAGCATCGTTATTTGACTTTCAGTTGTTGTTCTGAGATGTTGTATATATTTAGAGACTTGTTTGAGCTGGATGTTCTTGAGTTGTTATCTTAGACACTTAGATTCTCTCTCTTATTTGTATTACATGGTGGTTTCGATCTCTCTATCTACCCTTACTATTCTGTATCTACCTTAGATGTGATTGAGACTGTTCTGTTATGTCACCTCCATTCGAAGTGTATATACTGTACAGGTACCTTTATATTGTTAGATGATTGACCTAGGACAGCGCTCTACCGCCGACACTGTAGCATAGGCTGGGCGGCGTTACGTTCTCGTACCCTCACAGTGGGTGCGGGTCGTGACAGATAGTTTTTAAAATAATATAGGGTAAAGTGCAAAAAAACCCCTCGCTAAATTTCTGCCTTTTGCACTAAAAGACCTTTTAGACTTTTTTTGCAGTTTACCCCTCCTTAGATTATACATCCGCTCGGTTAGGCCCTTCCCGCCAAATTTTAAAAAATTTATACCTAAACTACCCCTCCCCCTCCCCTCTAACCTCTCCCCTCCCCCCTCCGGCGGCGCTGGCGCCGGCGAGCCACCCCCCCTCCCCCGACCCACCCCCCCTCCTCCTCCCTCGCCGACGAACAGCCCCCCCCCCCCCGCCGACCCACCCCCCCTCCTCCTCCCTCGCCGGCGAACAGCCCCCCCGACCCACCCCCCATCCTCCTCCCTCGCCGGCGAACAGCACCCCCACCCCCGCCGACCCACCCCCCCCCTCCTCCTCCCTCGCCGGCGAACAGCCCCCCTCCCCCCGACCCACCCCCCCTCCTCCTCCCTCGCTGGCGAACAGCCCCCCCTCCTCCCTCGCTGGCGAACAGCCCCCTCCCCTCCTCCCTCGCCGGTGAACAGCCCCCTCCCCTCCTCCCTCGCCGGCGTACAGCCCCCCCCCCCTCTCCTCCCTCGCCGACGAACAGCCCCCTCCCCTCCTCCCTCGCCGGCGAACAGCCCCCCCTCTCCTCCCTCGCCGGCGAACACCCCCCCCCCCGCTCCTCCTCCTCCTTCGCCGGCCCCGACCCCCCCCCTCCGCCTCCGTCGCCGGTCGCCCGCGAGCGCACCCCCCTCCTCCTCCTCGCCGGCGAACACAGCCGAAGAAGGAGGGGGGGCAGGGGTAAAATTGTCATTTGGGGGCAAAATGAGCTTAATTCATACTTTTGGCAATTTTAAGAGCATGGGGTCTTTTAATGCAAAAAACACAAATTTAACGAGGGGTTTTTTGCACTTTACCCAATAATATATGATAAGTATTTTAAAGTTATGAGAAGAGGCGCGTCGAGATTTCCAAAAATAATAATTATTTACATTTTATTTTATTATACAAATATATGTAGTAGTTTAGAAAACTATTATTTTATGGATAATATATGTATACGAGAGACAAGGAATTTATTTCATGTCTACTTTGAATTTTTTGAAGTACTAATTGTTTTATTCAATTATCAAAAATGTATTTTCAAATAAGTAAATATATTATGATTTTCGAAATTATTATTAATAATTATTATAAAGATATTTTAAAAGACCGTATTAAATGCTTGATTAATTAGGATAATTTAAATTGAGATTTAAATTATTCTTAAATAGTTTTAACCATTAGATAAGATTTACCTATATATAAATTTGGATTTCATTTGGATTTGTTTTATAATTGATTTGAATTAATAGTGATTATCAAAGGGAGTTTTAAATTATTCCTAATCCTTATCAAACAAGGATTCCTCCACTCTATAAATAGGGGAGCTTGCCATTGTTCTCTTCACACCAATTTCTCCATCACCACAAACACAATTTCGTGCATCGTGTCCGTGTCCCCTAACCCATCCACTATTTATTCCCTTATACAAGTACATAAATTCCCGCGTCCGACAACCACGGACGCCAACCCATCCCGTGTCTCGCTGGTCACTTCTCCCAGCCCCTCCTCTGTTGTGTTGGACACTCCCGACCCAACCTAAAATCTAACCCTGTCTTCGCCTGCTGCTCGAAACCCGCTGCCACCGTCCCAGTCACCGCCGCCACCCACTTCACTACACCAACCACCGCCATCACTCCGACCTTCCGTCTTCCCCGACGAACCGCAGCCCCCGTCCCCGGCCACCTGTCCTCGGCCAACCCAACACCCTTCACCATCACCCACCACCCCCCTAGACAGCCACGCACCAACCCGGGCCACCAAAACCCCTGCCCACCGACCCAGTCGACGACACCGCCACAGTCACCAATCCCCCGACCAACAACCGTCCGGCCACCACCATCCGCCACCTTCTCCATTGACCCGCCCCTGGATATCACCACCGCCACCATCGACGACTCCAAACCCAATCGACCAAGGAAAACCCAAATTAAAATGACTACAAATCACTCATCTCGCCGTCGCCACCCGCCTGGCCGCCGCCGGAGCGGTGAGCCCCGACCGACCTTCTCCTTCGCTTGCCGCCTCCGCCTCCACCGCTCGCAGCCTCCAGCCGCGCCCCTGGCCGCCTGAGCTCCTCCTCCTCTGCCTCTCTCTCTCTCTCTCTCGCGCGCTCGTCCTCACCACCGGCCCACCGCGTGCGACCGCCTCGTCCGCCTCCTCCGCGCGACGCCCGGCGAAACCCGACCACCGAACCACCAAACCCCCCGAGCTCCTTCCTCTCCCTAGCTACTCCTTTCCCCCCTTTCTTATTTTTTGTTTCAACTATTCTTTGAGAAGCAACAGCACTGCTGCGTATAAGTTCTCTCAGTTGATTATTTTTTTATTTTTTTATATTTTATTTTATTGTTATATTATTTTTTCTTAGGCATTGTTAATCTGTTTCAAGAGTATATTATTATTATTATTATTATTATTATTATTATTATTATTATTATTATTATTATTATTATTATTAATGTTGTTATTTTAATTGTGTTATTTTCTATTAAGTTCTTTGTATTACAGTATGCAATAGAGGTTGACAAATATTTTGAATAATAATATTATTATTATTACCCTTACTAGTGTTGTATTATTAGCACTAAGTATTGTACCATTTTATTAGCTATATATATGATAGATAATTTATTAAAAACTATTTTATAACGAGATTTTGGACTAGGATATATGGCGGTAATATTTAACTAGTCAAATAAATTATTTGACTAAACTATAGTTTTATAAAATTTAGGTTTTAGCCTTAAATAATTTTCTAGAATATTTTTGGTCTCACTTAAAATATTTTGATTTCTAAAAATGTAAGTTTCAGCCTAAAATATTATTTTTGACAAACTTGGGGTTTTTACCTAAAAGGGCATTTCTGGATTTTCAAGTATGTAATTAAATTATTTTAACTAACTCTACTTTTCAAGAA